>JAJIZL010025373.1:37948-59740 GCA_023969395.1 Amblyomma maculatum
TCATTGATTTTCAGGCGGGCAAGCAAAACGACGGGCAAAGCAGAGTGCGAGAAATTAGCTAATCGAACGGACCGAGAATAAAGCTGATACGGAGAGAACTTTATGCGACACAGTGCGCCAGAAACTGAGACCAAGGTACCTGAGAAAGCAGACCAGGTTCTCCTCATTTGCATGCGAATGGCGGCCTGGCGCATTATGCAGGGCAAGCCTCCTGTGTCGAAGGCCTCGGGAGGGAGAAGGCGGTGGCTAAGGCAATTAGGACGAACATGGCCTGCAAAGTAATGCTCGAACCAAAAGGAACGTTACTGGTAACATGCATACGCCGTTTGTGCATCTAAGTTCGTGCGCGTATGTGCATGTGTGCTTCCGAGTAGAAGTATTACCCATTTGCTTCGGTCATTTCCACCTAGGCAGGAAAGTAGCCGGGCGGCTACTGTACGTGTTCTCTCCTGCTTGGCTCTCCGTTATTGATCCTTAGATGAACGAAGCAGAGCAGAAGTGAAGGGAACGAAGCGGGAGAATGTTGCTTACTGGCTTACTGCGGCGCATTTGCATTGTAAAGCGTGCTTCGTGAGTACGTTCCCAGAGGCTTCCCGTCTATATTAAAAAAAAAAAAAAGAACATAGCAAGCCGATTCAGAAGACGTCAGCAGTGGTCGGGAGGAAGGGCGGCGGAAAGAGTTATGAAACTTAACCCTTACCTTGGGAGCATAGAGAGGCATTGCGAGTGATACGATAGTAGACGGAGCATCTGTGGACATGGGAAGACTGTTTACCGAGCGCGATAGTGTGGACATCTGAGCAGTCGTCTTCTAGAAGAAGCGGCGATAAGGGATTATGCATGCTGCAGAGTTTTGAGCAACGCCTCTGAATGCGGACATCGCTTATTTATATGGAATCGCCCCCATCAATGTTGGTGGTATAATGCTGCTCATAAATTAGCCGCATATATCTCAAGAGCTATGAGATTGCAAACAGTAAGGGCCGACGAGTGAGTGGACTGAAATGCACCCTGGGTGTGGGCATTATGCTAGGGCAGCCCTCTTTTACATCGATCTTCAGACTACTTAGAATGATTTTAGTAATCAACACTTGCGCAAGTAACTTTTTTTTTTCATTGCGGAGGTCAGGTGTCAAATTTATAAGGGGCAAAGAAATCGAGTTATAACTCCTAATGTTACGAGCAGCCATTGCCAAATGGCGGAATTGGAAAAAAATATGAACAAATGTTCCAAAATAAGCCATTCCAACTGTGATTTCTCTGTCATTCGCAAAATAGAAGAATGTGGGCATTCAATGTCTCCAAGGAAGCAAGCATTAATTCTCCCGTAAACCGTGCAGAAGAAAATACCTTTCTGTGCCCCTTTGTCTCCACGTATTTTCTCAAACGATAAGCAGAATTCGTATTCTAGTATTATTTTCAGCATTAATGCTTGAACATCTGTTCCCGAAAACAAATTTTAAATTATGATACAGCCGCTTTAATCATACGGTTATAGTTTTATAACGACTTTCGCCACACTGAGAACACATAATGTCAGTGCACCAGGAACGTAATTTTTTTCTGAACATCAAACGCTGTTATATGTTATATTCTTCTCTGACGTTCGACCGTGCGGAATGAAAGAACGTTTTACTTTTTTTTTCTATGTGCATATAATCCGGAGAGGGAAACTCCTTCACCACTGCTTTCGTGCTGTGTTCTGACCACGAACAGGGGAATTCGCCTGTTTACATACAGGTAGTAGTCAATATTCCCTCCTAAGCTTGGCCCTGTATTAATGAAGTTCCGCAAACCCAAACACCTTTGAGTTTTGACCGCGCACTTGTTTCGCCTTCTTCCCTTTTCATGACGCAATATGTTGCACAATAATGTGAACAAAAAAAAAATCTGCCTCTGAATTACAGAATATCAGCAAATAACAAATAATGCCTTCCTGATCACGCACGCTTCCAGGGTGCCGAGACGTACAGTATCCATCACATTCATGCTCTTCAACTGCATCGTTTTATGTATTTTAGCACGTATATCAAATCACCTGGATGATATAACCAGCACGCCCAAGATCAACACAGGCTTTCGCGTCAGAAACACCGTGGCCACGATGTTCATGTAGCTGCTTGTTGGCAGAAATACGGTTCCTCAGTGTTATGAGCCTGAAAAAAAGCAATCTAAGGGAAGATCAGAAGAGAATTCGAGTGTTTCAGCCTAGTTATACTAATCTCAGGTGCACGTTCAAAGCACTGGAAAATTGTGGACGGACCCGCGAGCATCTCGACACACGTGCCAACAACTCCGATTCCCTCAACTGAATCCAAATAACTGACCAGCATTTCTACGTTAGGTATGAATGACACTATGGTTTCCTTTTAATTGATGCTGAGTACTAACTGCATTGAAGTGATTGGTAGAGAAAATGGCAACATTAGAACTTCAGCAAACGTTCTTTTTCATAAAAACCCATTGTGATGGACTCCTAAGGTGCATCGAATCGCAAACAACAAGGATCAGACAATTTTTTCTTCAGCGAGGTTTGCAACGATGCAATTTATTTTTTCTCGAGAGCCATGACTGAGGCGTCTTTCTGCTTGAGTAACAGGTGCCGCTACTTCGTTGTGGAAAATTCCTTCACCGTTGCGTTCAGGATCTGTCCTCAGAGGGGAACCAGCCGCATTCGCCGCTATACTTCCTGTTGCTCCTCAGTGGACCCTACGAAGCGTGAGTTAGTATTTCTAATAAGCTTCTTATGAGTGTAACTTTGCTCACGGTCTACTCTACACGCTCTTGCATTTTTCCTATTTGCAAAGGTTCATCGCCTAGCTTCCCTGCTCTAATGCGAGGTATCACTAAATAATTGTAATAGTATTACCCTTTAGATATCAATACGTGAACAAATCATGAAACAACCTTTCTGTTGACTCATGATTTTGAGCAAGGTACAGTACTTAGAACCGTCGTACAATATAAATTCGTAATTCTAGAGCTGACGGATTTCTGAATCCGCACTACGTTAAATCTTCAACTCTTCACGTTCTACTCGCATATTTAAGCGCCTGGGGAAAGCACTGAGCAGGTGCAAGATGCAGTCAAGCGTTCACTTTGGAAGAAATGCGACCAGCCGCATATCTATTTCCACTTTGTGGGCAGAAAAGGTGGGTATCAGCGATATGAACTTATAAAAGGAGAGAACATCAATATCAGATGCGTATGCAAGCACAGATGCGTATGCAAGCACAGATACGTGCCCACAACTCCCAATTCTTCTTTGCGGATGTATATGCATGGCTTGAGTTTTGATGCTACGTATTGGTGACATTAAATTTATTTTTATCCTTAGTCAGTTTCTTCCTTACTAGGAAAAAAAGTCACGTGAGAACTTCAATAAAATATCTGCTTCGTAAACAACCATCATGTTCGACTCATAAGGGGCATAATAAACGTAAAAACACAAGACTCATCTGTGGAGCTAATAAAAATATGCTTACGACACAAGCCTTAAGAAGCAAAGCAGGAACAGAAAGTACTAAAATGTGCTTTTAGATGTCACGCCACTTTCAGAGGCAAGAGAGAATAAACTGCGTGCCACGGAGCCTAAACAAAAATTTGTAGCCGATGTGAGGCGCTTGGGTATGGACAGTTTTGCATTAAGATTTGAACCATGAGAATATAAATATTCCACCTCTCTGCGGATTCAAAAGTATCCGATAGAAGAACTTTCGCGCCTCAGCTCTTTCCATAGTGCAGGGCTTCGTTTCGTTTTGCTTTCTGGATGCACGGCACATCGTTTGACCAATAAGTTTATTCCTACTAAAAGTGCTCCTTAACGGTTTGTACCCTGAATGATGTTCACAATAAAATGCATAAGTGAGGTTAATGTTAAGCACGCACCACACCTGGAGAAGAACACTGAATATCTGCTGCCGTAGAGCAGCTGGTAGAGCCCCTAAAATTAAAAGCGAAGAGGTGTATTCGGATCCCGCGGCTAGTGCGAGTGTTGCTGTTTTTTTTTTTGTAAATATTTTTTCAGATAAAAAGAAATTCAGCATCATAATTTTCTACTGATAGTGTTATAAAAAATAAAGAAATGTAAATATTTTATTAAGCCACCCTTGGTTCCAGTGCCTATCAGCTTTCCTCAAATATTTTTCTTAGCGAGCGAGTCCTCTATATTCAGCTCTAAATTAGAAGCTCCAGCAAACTTACAATGGTTTTAAAATACAAACATTCCCTGTCCAGTAAAGACACCTGAGGCTGGTGGATTGCTACTTTGGGTAGTGTGTAATATTTCAATTTCTTTAAAGTTAATTCATTACTGAGTTTTTACTAATCTCATTTATAAGTTCGAGCATGAAGTGGCAGTTCAAACGATGCGCGCCGCCTTGACAAAATTCTAGATAAATGTTTTCTCAAGGCAAAGTTTGCGCAGTTTATTTAGTGGCGTTAAAACAACGCTATCACATGAGAAAACGCTGGCTTCCGTCTCTCACTCTGAGAACATACAAAGATGACTCAGGAGTGCGTGGCAAAGAAAATAGAGTTATTTTTATGCTATGCGTCTTTGAGCTCTGGAGTGTCACCGTGATGCAGTGGACGCTTCGAATAGTTTGCTTTTAAGAAAGGTAAAAAAATAGTGTGCCTAATCGTTCGCAGGGAAGGCGAGACTCTTGAAGGAACGCAGGACGAACGATTTGGCCTGTCCTTCCTTCAAAATGAACCAGTACCAGGATGACCAAACTATTGCTCGGTTTCAATGCCCAGAAACGTTATGTGGTTGCAAAGATATCAGGAAGCTTTTTTACGATGATATACAACTTTCATTTGGCCACTTTCTTTCGTGGAGCCAATAAAAAGCTATCAATATAGTGCTCTCTCCTCTCTATGGATGTATTTATCTTTACTTTCTTCACTAGTATTCGCAAATAAATAAAAAATTTTGGGGAAATGAAACTGCTCTGCACGCTACCCCAAGTGACCCTCAGCAACTATCTGTTAGTAGTAGTTTCTTACGGTACATCTTTGCTAAGAGTCTGGAGGGGAGGCCTCCACTATTTGAAAGAATGGGCTTTGTGTTGTATAATATAGCCTTGGGGGGCGAAATAATACCAGTACTGGTGTACACCAGAAAAAAATGTCATTATGTTGCGTAGTGCGAATGATCATTTCCGACAAATAATATTTTAACCGTCAAACTTAGGAACCTAGCTGCGACTAGAGATTTGAAACCAGCCGGTAGCATTATGTAATGCAGCGTGTTATGTCGAAAACTCCTTCACGCAACGGTGAAGGAGTTTTCCACAATAAGATAACTTACTGTTCCTCAGGGTGACAGAATATATTCCAACGGAAAGAAAATGAAGCAGGGGCTGGCAGAAAGGTGTGCTAATGTGCCTACATATTACACTGCAGCCCGGATTATACTAGGATCGAAGTTTGCGAGCGCCAAATTGATGCAGCTTGCACAGGCATGTGCCAATTTCAGGGATATGACAGCACTGTTGCACTGCAGCTGGTCTCATCTGGCGGATAATGGTGGACAGGATAATTCGAGGTTGAACTGGGCGTTTCTAAGAATGGGCCTAGAAAACACCTTTTATCCCACCGTGGGAATTAGGTGCGAATGCAATGAAGCCTTCTAGCAGGTAAGTAGAGCATAGCAAGGAAACCAACATGTTCAAAAATGTCTTTAGTGGACAGTCAGTGGGTCTAAAAATATTCAAAAGGTAATATCCAACGAATGCGTCATCTTTGCTTCAAGGAAATAGCTAATGATGCTGGTCGGTGATGTGCAGGCAGAATGGCCTTTCCCTAAATGTGTCCACAATCTTGCACCAAAAAGGCCGGCTCGTGCGAAAAAATAAACATAGCAAACATTAGAACGTTTCACATGTCGGGGCTGATACAAGAAATGCACTACCCTCGACAACATAACTGGTTTTAAACAACGCAACTCCTAGTTGCTTATAATGAATCATTAGATATTCACTACGTAAGGGGCGAAGCCACAGTGCACCTAATATTTGAAGAACTGCATAACAAAATGCTGTTTATGAACGGTTAAATCAAAAGTTGATAACTAATTTGCGTTACAGAATTATTAAAAAACATTCTGAGACAAATAAGTTCTGCTGCTTCTTACACTATTGGTTTTACGCATGCAGCATTAAGTATAACTTTCAATACTAATAGATATTCACAAAAGAACAATTAGACCCAAAAAACCAGTTTAGGCACATATTTCGTCTAATCAATGGTCACCGCGTATACTTATTCGAAAAATGCATGCATGCTGTTTGATGTGATCCCAATCGTACACGCAAGAACAGGACAAAGAAGGCTTCCACAAAACAAACCTTTCTTCGTTCTTCATCATGTCACTTGCAAGCAGCCATATGTCAGCAGCGATGAAGTAACTCACGCGTGTAAAATACTAGCCATTGATCAGTGTCATAGTGCAAGCATTTGCTTTTGATTTATTTCACTACCCATGCAGGTCCGACGAGTGAAAATAATGTACTACTCTATAGCTTTGGCTCCGGTGTATTTGTATTGTATTGTGTATACGGTGACTTCAAGAGGCACTAGGAAACAATCGAGCAAGAAAATTATCGCGACCGCAGCCAGCATTTCAGAGGAAATGTATGAACATGGGCTGGAGAGGCTACACATTTTTGCTCGAATACAACTGAGAAGTAAAGAGAGTAAAATTGTGCGTTCCTAAATATTCAAAAAAAGCAACGTCGTTGAGGAGGTCACGTTTTATTGTCATTTTGCGATGATATTGGGCCCGCATAAAAGGTGAAATTTGTTTCGTACGACTAGTTTTCCATAAATATTTTCTAAAGTCTATTTTCCTTGCATTAAAGCGCAGTTGCGATGGTTTGATAAATTGTGAAGCTCTTTAGTTGGCGGATAAGCCGAAAGACATGCTTTCAAGTAGTCATAAAAAAGATGTTCTTTTAAATACATGCGCCTAAAGAGTTTATTACAACATCGTATCCGTTCCTGACGTCTACACTATACAAATATGGGGCGGCAGAAGCAGCTTTGCAACTAATGATTGCTGCGAAGGGGTTGTATATAACATACCGCTACCTTGCAGCACACGAAGACAGGCCACCGGCTAATGTGCATCAGGCTGAGAAAATACGAGCGCAACTCTGGTTTGGAAAGTGCAATTGTAACCCTCTAGGCGCATTGCGCCATTTTAAAAAGAACACATTCTGCTGTTTCATCAAACGTTAGTTTCGCTTAAGATGAGCTTAAGCTACGGGAAGCGCGCTGAGCTACAGGAAGCGTGCTGAGCTACAGGAAGCGTGCTGAGCTACAGAAAGCGTGCTGAGCTACTGCATGGACTAAGGTAATTAGGAGCCTTGTGTGGGTGAGTCGGAAGTCATACTATCGAGGAAGTGAAGGAAATGTGGGCAAGATAAAAATAATGCAGAAATGTTCAGTATTCGCAAGAAAAGTAATGAATTTGAAATTACAGAGATGCATTACATTTTACTTACATTTTCGAAATTTTGTTTTCACCTGGAATGTCTATATAGAAATGGTAATGGGAATATATTTTCGTTTCGCAGTTTTAGTACGATGTTCTATATTGCTCCAAGTTCTTTGTCGAAGTTCCAAAAACAATGCATCACCACGATAATACCCTAATAGCCCAATATGAACACCTGTTACTGCGGACAGATGAAATCAGATCTGCTCTATTTTAGATGGAGGAATCGGCCAGAGGAAGATATAATATTCCCCGCCATGCTTTGCTTGTTGCCGTAGATGCCATCCACTATCCATCTAGTGGATAGTGGACATCCCTGTGACAGGGTGCTATCAGAACAGCAATGACCAATGTACCGTCAAAGAAGGAGAAGGGTTTGGTTTCGTCACCCAAAGCGACTCGGGCTATGAGAGATGCAGGCAGTAGCGGGGTCCGGAAATTTCCGCCACCTGGGGATCTTTAACGTGCACTCACATCGCACTGCACACGGACCCCTTGCTTTTCACCTCCACCGAAAAGGCGCCGCCGTTGCAGGGGTTCGATCTGGTATCCTTGGCCACAGAACTCCAGCGCCCTAACCACTGCACCCCCGCGGTGGGGCAGAAGCAGGAAGGATACAGAAGACACCACGTTGCCGGACGCGAGGCTACTCATGCCAAAGTGGAAGTGTGGGAGTCGATAATTGCGCGCAGCGCTTTTCGCCAGCGAGATTGCGTCCTCATACACGTAGGAACATAATAGGTGTAACGTTAAGAAAGAAGAACCGCGCATATTTGGTCAAGGAGGAAACTCGAGAAGAAGAATAAATGGGCATGGGGAGGACACGCATGTCAAGGCCGACGAACCGATAGTCGCTAAGGGCAACAAATCGAATTGCAAGGGAAGCCAAGCGCAGCAGGGGAGATTAAGTTGTGAGAGATTAGGTAGTTGGAGGAGGGGAGTAATGTAGATAAATCTGGCACAGGAGAGGAAAGGCTATTAACTAGAGCGATATGGTAGAGACATATGCCTCTGCAGTGGGTATAGTCTGGCGGACAGGATAGTGATGACACGTATGCGGCCCATGTGTCTTTGCTGAACTTTTTTCTGTGGATTTACTGCTCAGTAGTTACGCAAGTATTGTACTTGCAGCCTATATTTGTACCTTTCAGGCGGTAACCTGTACGAAAAGATTCAGCGAGTGGCGCGCATTTCCACTAAAACGACACACATTTGTACATAGTTATAGAAAACGTTCTTCAAGAAATCGTTTCTTATTAACAGCTCTTTCGTAAGACCCATCCAGCCGCAGATAAACAGCCTTAAAAGTCTTTAATCCTAGATGTGCGCACTGCAATAACATTTCATGTCTGCTCCATACATCTGAACCAGCCCTTGATACAAACAGCGCATAGAAATGCAGGATCCTGGGGGTCCATAAAGTCTGGCAACGAAGCAAAAGAACAACCCAGTTATCGATGTCGCCCTGGCAGCTGCCTAGTGCTATGAAATTCCGGCTGAGGGTTAGGGAAATGAATGGGCGTTTAGGTAAAGTCTTTTTTCCCATTATGTTTGACGGACGCGAATAAGAATTATTCTCTCTCTCTCTTTCTCTTAACGATTCCTGATGCCCAACTGTGTCCTCGGCACTGTGTGTGGCTTTATGCTCCTCTCCTATTATGTAGGAAAAGGAACGCATGCCATATCCTTATAGGGGTGAGGTGGTTTTGGTGCTGACATGAATTTATAGACTGAACAACGATGCGTTTGCTCCACAATGACCTATTCTCCCGCTGACCCCTTCTGTCCATACGAGAGGAGCTTCGTGCGTGTGTTGCGGCATATCGACCCTGAACCGAATCGCGGATGTGTAACAGTGAAATGGATGCTTTTTAGGTTTACCACGCTTCTCATTGCCTGGATATAAGCAAACATAAACAAGAAAGATTGGTCATTACAGTTCGTTCTGTATGCTGCGGAAAATAGCAATGAGCAGGCCTGAAATAGAAAAAAGAAAGAACAAGTGAAAACAACCTTGAACTGAACCACAGTGAATGCAATGCAAAAAAGGGAAAAATGTGAGAACGAAGAGCGCAACGGAAAACCCGGTAGTGCGCAGAGGCGACTCGGGCGACGTGACGGGCAACTTGAGCTTCGCGCAACGGCCTCTGGCGTATTGACCGCTGTCCAGCAACACAGGGCTGCGGCCAAGAGTTCACTGGCGCGTGTTATCACGCCGCTTTCTTTCTTCTTTGGAGCGTGACGGCGAAACGGCCGTCCTCACTCCTTCTGTTTCCCGATCCCGAACGACGAAATTCTGCTTCGTTTGCGAGGGAACTGTTTCCACCCAGTTTCGCTTTAAGTTCCCTTTGGTTCTTGTTCCCGTTGTGGCGACTGAACAGAGTGTGACAAAACTAAAAGAACGCTTTTTTATTGCTATAACTTCTAAGATTATTAATTATTGCTACACTGGACAGCTTACAGCGCTATTTGTTACTATAACAGATAAAAGTACGGCCTTTTTGCGTGCGTTTCACAACGGTTGTCTTGTCAGGGCACTGTATAAATAATTACCGAGCGGACACTTGTTTCTCCCGAATACTTGCAATATGCTCAGCATTCGTAACATCCATTCGTAGCAATGCGTCCTTCTCGACTGCACAAAAAGAGGAGGAGGATTAGAATGACGGAAATCTTTCGTAAACTAAATTCGAATCGTAAGCCAACGCTATCAGATGTCTATATTAACCGATTTGCGTTCGTTTGGTAATCTCGCTAAAGGAAATAAAATTGACAACGTGTGTGAGACTGGAGTAGTCGTTCTAGTGGGGTTACATAAAAAGGCTTCAAAGCTGATTGACAAATGGGGCGAAACTATGAAGCTTTGAAATTTTTGGTAGTCGCACAAACAAGGATTTACATAAAACAATTATTATCGTGAAGCTTGAAGCAACTATCTTCGACGCGAAAAAAAGAAAGGATTTCGCAACGACAACTATTTGAAGAATGCGTTGACATTGGAATAGTATTAGAAGCTGATGATGCATTTATAACAGTCCGTTTGTCATTATTTCATGACTGCGTTCATAATCTCGTTCACATATCCCACTTCACAAAACCAGGCGTCTGAGAAATAGCTTATTTAGAGGCGGGACGAATACTTTCGCCAAACCGTCGAGAAATAGCGCCAAACAAAAACATAGATGGCCCAAACTACAATGGCAGCTATGTGTAATTCATTTACTAAAAACTTCTTTCATGCTTAATAATCCAAAGTATATTTTTATCTGTAGTTCACAACCCTTTCGTCCATAATTCCATAATCTTGAAAGCGGAATGTTTCTGACGGGCTTCTTTAAGCTCCAGAGAATTTGTGGGGGCAACTTTTCTTACCATGCGGTTTTGAATATTGCTGCATTAAAAAGGTGCGAGTAAAGGAAATTCAGCTCATTACCTACAGTTCCAAAAACAATTTAATTGTTTCGTTCATTTCTATTTACGCGCAGAGCACTGAAACCTGAGAACGAGCCCAGCACGTAGATTTGAAGAGGTGCGGCAAACTGGAACCTTTTTAGTGCAAATACGTACTAAAGCATATATTGCTTCAGAAACTTTGAAAGCCCGCATATATTATACCAAAACGCAAGGAAGGAAACGAAACAGGCTGAAAAAGATTCCAAATCCGCGAAGTAAGCGGAATAGAGCTCGATTCAAAATTATTCATCGCCGGTGCCATTCATCTTACCGCCCTATTTGCATTAAGCGGTGTTTTGTAAGAGGAACATTCCATTGCACGGCCATCAACTTTCAAAAGAATACTATTTAAAAATATTGCAGCCACCTGCCCTTAAGCCTGGAATTACAACAAGGACGTAGATAATTCAATTGGTTTGTGGGGTTTAACATCACAAAGCAGCTCAGGCTATGAGAGACGCCATAGTGGAGGAGTCCAGAAATTTCGACCACCTGGGGTTCTTTACCGTACTCTGACATCGTACAGCTCACGGGCGCTTTGCTTTTCACCTCCATCGAAAAGCGGCCGCCGAGGCCGAGATTCGATCCCGCATCCTTGGGAACAGCGGTCGAGCGCCGTAACCACTGCGTCACCCCGCCGGGGTGGCGCAGTAGTTACGGTACAGAAAATGAGATTTGGTTGCTTTGATTGACGCAACGTAGCATCCAAAAGTGACTTATGCTGTGAAGATTTCCGATGTGAGTGCTCAAATACCAAAATAGTCTCGAAAACAAATAACTTGGTGTTGCAAAAGGACATTTTCATATAAAAGAATAATTGTTTTCTGCCAACGCTCATTTCTGACCTACGATCAAGGGATAAAAGGGTGATTTGCCTACTTCCAGTTAAACATATAACAATGGATAACCATGCACATATGTGTAACTGCCAAAGGAAAAAAAAGGTGGCATGGTGGCTACAAGAAATACAGCAACACAGTCCGGAAAGAAACTAATCAGGTGTCTGTAGAAATTATGAGGCAGCATATAATGGACACGAAGGAAGACCAAAAGAGGACAGGTGAAATGGGCTCCCTCCGCCGTAGAGCCCGAAGCACTTGATCCGGTTAGTCCAAATTTAAGCTGGCCTCCTTGTCTACTTATCACACTGTTACAAAGCATGAATATCGGCTCCCATCTTTTATTTCTCCTTTTCCTCTATTTATTTTCTCAATACGGATCCTGTGCTTATGCGGCACCGCCTCTCGAAAGAGACTCCGGGCAATATTGGTAGCAATTGTTTAGGTTAAGCCCTTAGCATCACGCATTTCACAAAGAATAGCAAGCAGTCGCGAACAGAAAACAACATAACAACGCCTTCACAAGTTGAGGTAGCGTCTACTGCAATTTAATACTTATCAGTAATTGAAGCGATAATATTTATGAAGCATCAATAACCCTCCTACGCCGGAACGCGCCATCTAGTGATAGCTTGGAGTTACTAAAGTGAATGACATCAGTAAATACGACTAGACCTGCAGACGTTCTTCCCATCAAACATTAAAACAAGGAATCTCATCTAATGCACAGTTGTCTCAAAATAAATGGAGCATGCACCTATTGAAAACCTGGGCAGCCTCAGCCTCGCCTCTGATGAAGCGAACTTCAGAATCATGGCAGTAGTAGCACGAACGTCCCAATGCATCCAAGCTGTGCGCATGGGTGCTCTCTGGCCAGAGCACGCTATTAAAGAAATTCTATCCATTCGCATGTTCCTGTTTACTTAAAGCGAAGCTGAAGGGTTGAAAGCGATTCGCTGCATTGACGCAAGCCTCCAAGTTCCAAAAGGAGACGTTCATTGCACGCCGTCCTCCAGCAATACACACAGACACTCAGTCACTGTGTCCATCGAGCGCGCGGGGAGCAAGGCTCCGCTTCTGCGCGGCGCGGCGCGAGCACACAGTGACGTGCTTGATCTCTCTCGCGGTGAACAAAAGGCATCTCAGAGAGAGTGGGTAAACAGGGCAAGGTGCCTCTGTCGGGAATCGCTGGACCCCGACAGACAGGTTCGAACTGCGCTCTATGGTATAGGTCCCGGAGCGGGCGAGCTCGAGTATGCACTGATGTGCGTGGACAAAGCCGGGTAGACAAGAACAATTGCTTACGCACCTTGCGATGTCTCGAAGGGTTCTCTCTCTCTCTCGCTCTCTTGGCAAAACTTGGGCTATCACGCGAGCGCGCAGTCGAAGCGGTGCCGTGCTTTTGCCAAATGGTGGCAATGAGAAAATACACTGGGACGCCGACGCTGAGCTATGCCGCACGAAACTCAAGTTGTCGGGGCAAATCTCCGCCACCTGAGGCAGCAAAAAGAGAAGAGAGAACACCACGGGAATCAGGCGACGGCGGAAATTCCGAATAACAAAGCATCCAAGATTTGTTTTATAGCGTTGTACATGCTTAATTGTTGTGCATGCCTAACTTCAATACGAGAATGCACTGAAGGCTCGGATGCTGTGGCCTTCCAAAACTCAGCTGGTATCTAAGGCGATAATTTTTAAATGTTACTAGAACACTACTTACAGTTTCTTTTATCTGTCAGGACAACCATTTTATTCGGCCGTAGAGGCATAGGTATTGGTTCCTGTGAAGCTGCCATATATGATATATATTTTCATCTGTAAACGACCGCCTACTTGCACACACCGTTAAAGGAGGGCCTGTATTTAATGTGCTTAGACATGTTGATTTTTTAATTCACTTAGAGTCAGTGTACTTTCCATCCCTTGACAATAGTATTTCCCCGATTTATCTGCTTTGATCATCTGGGAAGAGATAGCTTTTGCCCATTAACTCCCTGAAAATCAGGTGTTGAGTTTTCTTGACCTGAAGCTGATGTTCGACAGAGACGGTCTTTCCTAGATGCACTCCCCACAAGCCAACAAAGGGTTTCTTAGCTATGACTCGGCCCATTCCAAAATAGATAGATATATGGATTTATTGAAAGAAAAAGACAGATAGTTTGGCAGGAATAATTCAAATCTGGCCTGCTACTCTGCACTGGGGAAGGGGAAGGAGAGAAGAAAGAAGATCATGATGGGTGACGGTGTGGGAGAACGCATATGAAATACATATAAGGGCACAGTAGCTTTCTTTACAAACGCGAATCAAGTCTGCTGGCGCACAAAAAATGGCAAAGATCACGCACTGCCTGGACACCCTTCCCCTTTTACTGTCAAGCACCCAGCAGCAGTTCCTCCGACAGAGGCCTTTGGTCCAAACGCTTCGAGGAAGCGGCTAGTACACTTCTTTTGCACGCATCCTCCTGGCACACCACTAATATATGGTGGTTACAAGAGTTCTAACATCACTTTCATTGGATTTTGTGCTTAAAAAGCCTTGCCTTCATAAAATAAAACGAAGTTTTAATGATCAGGTTTCGCGACTTTAACAGAAGGTTTTAATGTACCGGTGATATTATCCATTGCTGAGACCATGCTGTAGAAAAAGAAAGGCGACCAAAAATGAAATGAACCCCTATCTTCCTACCCGGTTGTGGTCCCGTTGGTACGTCAACTTTCATACAACCTGAAAAGGTGCCAGCAGGCAACATGTGCCCTTGATCTTTTTTTCCTCAGCAGCCAACAAACTTTCGTAACTTTTGTCTCGCATCAGTGGTTGTTGCCAGAGGGGCCTGCAATAAAACACATGGGATCTCCTACGTTAACTGGGCCACAAGTGTGCTATACTACCTCCCCCTTTCATGTGGGGCTTCATATATCGGCCAAAATGGCCGCAATATTAAAGATCGACTAAGGGAACATACGAGAAATGTAGAAAATAATGACGCTACTGTAAATGAAATCTAGTGCGCGACACACTGTTTTGCGTGACAGCACGTTAGGGCAAGGTTTGAGAAGACAACGATTCTAAATAAGAGTGGCAATATTGAGGCTAAGAAAGAGCAGTGAACAAGTGTAGAGGGAGGAGGGGTGGGGGAGCCTCAGTTTGCAGGTCGAGCAAACGTTTCGACAAGTGCACTTGTCTTTATCTTCGTCTGCCCAGACGAAGACAAGTCCACTTGTCGAAACGTTGGCTCGACCTTTTAACTTAGACTTCCCTCCCCTCTATCCTTGTTCAGTGCTCGTTCATATTCTGTAAGCTATCTTCACCCTCTCGTTCTACCTGAATAATAAAGCTAGACGCTTATTACACAAGAACGTTGTCCAGTTGGTGTGTAAGAGATATGTGTGTACATGGATATTCTGCTGAATGTGCTTTAGATTCTTTTTACAAGAATTTGTTGATTGACTTCAGTGCCTTTCCTTACTTATGTGCTCCGTGCACATCGTGAATGAAAAGTTAGCAGTAGCACTCGTGCGCGTCCTGTGCCCTCCGTTTGCTTTAGTCCATCTGTTTTATGCGTTGACTTTTATAAGTAATTGCGACTAACAAATAAAAATATTCCAGCCTCAAAGCCACTCTCACGGGTCCAGTGACCAAGAGTGGATTACAAAACGAAGTGTGCATGCCGTTATATACATGCATTCGAGAAATTCATGGAGTTTATACACGAGACAGACTCATTTGAAAACATCCTTATTGGTTTATGCCAGCACTTTAACGATGCTTTTGTTGGAAACAATCGTTACTCGCAAGACAAGTAACAAAACAAATGCTTCTACTTTCTTCGCAGTAAAAAAGGCACTGCAATAAAACAAATTTGGTTGGGCCTAGTTCGCTCTTGATTTTCTACCGAACAAAAGAGCGCTAACAGAAGACAATCCACAGAGAAGAAGAGAACACAAGGACAGGCGCTGGCACATACAGGCAGGCAGGGGCACGTGCATGCAGAGCAGGCTGTGTAACTCCCCTCCACCCTCCGTCTTCGACTTTTACTTGAAAGGAAATAAAATTAACAGAACTGGTTCAACTGAACAAGGAGCACTTAGTCACCGGAAATAGCGGAACTACAGGCAGCCAACGCTTTTTATTTATTTATTTGTTATCAATACCTCAAATGCCCCAGGAATGGGGTATTATATGAGGGATGGCCACATGAAGCGTTCTCTAGAGGACATAGACAAATGCTGATCGCCGGACGATTCTTTTTGCGAAGCTGACAAACGCAAGTATTTATATTAGGATTTTTTACTGAGCACTGCTTATATATTTCAATTTAAGTGGCAAGACAAGGGATGATTTCATTATGGCCACACGAAGCGTTCTCTAGAGGACATAGACAAATGTTGGTCGCCGGACGATTCTTTTTGCGAAGCTGACAAACGCAAGTATTTATATTAGGATTTGTTACTGAGCACTGCTTATATAGTTCAATTTAAGTGGCAAGACATTTTTTAGGTGGCCAGTAAGAAAAAACTTCGATGCCTAATAATTAATATTTTCTTGGTATTTCTACAAGTTTGCAAAAATTGCAGCCACTAAAAATATTGTGGTGGAAACAAAATCAAATAGCCTGGCAGTTAGCCTTTTTTTCTTTTGTAAAGGGAAGTCTCAGGCAAGTCACGATCTGTTGCGAGATTGGTTGATGGTTGATTACTGTATTGACAGGTTGATAGGAAACAATATGTCTGGAGTGCGAGGAGAGAGGGTCTGAAAGCAAACACGAAATCGTTCTCATCAAAATCATTTGATGGTGGCCTTTGGTTATGGCAGTACCGGCCTCTGTGAATGCAGCATACCGGTAAAAAAGCAAATGAGGTAGCGAATGATCTAGCCCGAGCTCTCACAAACCGGGCGGATCCCCATCCCTACCCCACCCCTCTCCTAGGACCCTACGGCGACAGGCTGGAACACCTACGGTTAGAAAGAAGAATTTTCTCACCACCACACAAACAACTTTCTTCCTCGGAGGCTATAGACTGGAGAAAATACAAACAAACACATTCCCTAATCTTCACATTTTAAATAAAATAAGCCCAACAAAATACACGAGTTACTGTCCTCGGTGCGGTGCAAGCCCCACACTCTATCACATCTCTTGGGAATGCCAGGACAAACCTGACCCAACGTTACTAGTGCCATGCCCGACACACGAGCAGTGGGAGGCGGCCTTGGCCAGCGACAACCTGGACCAGCAAGCCTGGATTATCCAGCTAGTCCGCAAGTCAGCTGCTGCCAGCGGAGCCCTGGACTAGGGGCACCGACCACCCAGCTTCTGCGAATTCTTACTGATTATTATGCTCATTAAAAGTTTTCTCTCTCTCTTGCGATCTATCGGCACGAGGCGTCTGGGTTATATTAGCTTTAATTTTTTTGTGTGAGCAACTGAAGGGTTCTGCAACGATGATCCGGAAATAGTTGAGGGTATTTACCAAGTTATTTTTATTAGGTCTTTGATTAAAAAACCAGTATTGGGAATAATGCTACCTCAAAAAAATGGTGGGTAGAATAGGGCTAAATTCTGGAAACCACAGACATGTCGAGGTGACGAAGAAGAGAATATGTAGGACAGAAAAGCAGCGCCACTCCTTTTAGATTTGTGCGACTCCTTAGATATGAGTAAATAAACAAGCCCTCTGCATTATTCGACCGGTTGCTAAAAATTGGCCTGTTTGGAGACATCAGGGTTTAAAATATAACGATGCCAAATTCGATTCCATCGACCGGCCATGTTGTCGAAATTTCATATCAGGTGACGACAAAGTGAATGTCCTCATGACGCCAAGGGCAGACGCTTTACGAAAACTGCCGAGACGGTAAAATAGACGCCAAAATGGTCTGCCTTGTTTTTTTTTTTTTCTTCAGCGGACCGTAAAAAAAGTTAATTTGTTTTCGGAGGTATATTTCTGTAAGGGGTTTGTCGCATTAACACGAAAAATAATAGATGTAGACGTTTATGTAACAAGGAAGGGTGTGAAGAGCTCGGAATAAACACAAAAATATGGCTGTTAAACGGTCTTAGCCAGCAGACATACAAATCACACTTTTTCAATAAACAGAACTTTTGTCTGCATTAGAATTCGGAGACGTAATACTGAAATCCCCTTTTCTGGGAGCAGTGGACCAAAATAAACGCAAGGTACGAAACAGTCCTTCGATTGGATATGAGTGACTTTGCGAGTTTTATATGCGAGTTTATGCATATGAGGACTTTTCTACCAACACTAGAAACGTATCCTGTCCGCCCTGTCTTGTTTATTTACTTTGCGTTTTTATATTCACGAACCCCTTTTGCTACGAGTATCAAAGCTGCTTTTCTTACGACCGTTTTGCAATTTTTTGTTTATTTGTAGGCGAGGCCTTCGTCAGCAAGTAAAAAAAAATGAACAGCTTTTTAGCCATGTCGTTGGCAGCTTTGACGTTTTTCAGTGTTACCTGGCCCGCTTCATGATGACGAAACATGTGATGTTATTTCTGGTGTCAATAGCCCTCTCCCCGTATGTAAACATTGTGACGTCAGGGAGGCACGTGACGATGCGGGCGCGCCGGGCTTGGTGGGCAAAAGCGCTCCTTTCAGCCGGGTCTCCCTGCTGCAAGGAGCGGCAGGAAGCTGCCCGCTGCTGTGTAATGTTTTCTTCAAATCTTCCGATAGCCATATTCACATACTGCACAATACGTGGCACTCCTTAGTACACACACCTTACCTTACTTCATCAAATCGATTTATAAGTTTACGAAAGGGCCTAAGGTCGTGTTTCAGGCCCACCATGCCAGCAGGGCTACTTTTCGTGGAGAACACAAGCAGAGGACTATCTTGCTTAAGAGTTTAGAAGCGTAACTTTTTTCATTGAGTTGCTTCTCTTGTGTTCTGTTCCTGGTTTAGAAACCTGCATTTCTTCATTCAGTTGCTTTTATGTGTTGTGTTTCTGAGCGGTGTTTTGATGCATTGAAAGAAGTAAAGAGGCTAGCAATCACGCCCAGAATTAGAAGATTTTTCAATCGCGAAACGCGAATTACGAGTTTTTCGAACTTCATCCGAGAGCTTGCTAAAAATAAGCTTCGGCTTATTTTTTGTCGGAGGATTGGCACACATGGAAGGAGGTTACGAAAACTGGCCTACATTTTCATCGCCTCCATTTCTTTCAAGGCAAAGACTTTTCCTATGAAAGCTTAGCAAGCATAGCTTTCTAAAGCTAACTACATGATATTCGACCTGAAGCTTATGACGATTATGCAAGATTTAAATTGCGCAAAGGCATCTTTTGTCAAACATCATAAACGTAATGTGCTGTCCTGTACCCAACGTAGAAAAAAATGCCTGTATTCCAAGCCTTTCTTAGCAACCTTTAATCCGAGCCGAGGTCGAATAAAAATATTTCCCCATTTTATCAAGGCGACTAGCCGTCGTTACCCGGGCTCGATCCTGGCACTTCCCGTATCAGCAACGAATGCTCTACCAAAAGGCCACTGATGTGCCTACACTGAAAACGATGGCGTAGCTTGCAAAATTCCCTTTATGGTAAGTGAAATATTATGACTCCTGATTCGCAAATAGAACTTATTTCGCATAAAGATTTCTTTGGGGGCATAATGCACCACAACTATACGTTGCACGAAAAGACGTCCCGTTGAAAAGAAGCTCCAATAGTGGATGAAATATATTACATAAGGAAAAAGGCTGGAGGTCGGCAACAAGTCTGGCTCTTGCGGCTTGAGAAAACGATAACTCCACACATGACCTCGTGCGGAACTGCAGGCTACGCTCATTGTGAGGAATGCAGTAAAATCGGGAGAACAAACCTGTGGAGTAAATAGAACGCTAAGAACACGAGAGAAGAAAAAAAAACGTCTTGGAGGCATTAGTACTAATGTGCATGGACGCAATATGAAAATTCTGGATGTAATTTCGTCCCTAACATGTTGTCGTAAACGAACTACAACAGACAAAATTACATTAGGAATAAAGGAAAGAAAGGATTTCGGTGGGAATTGAACAATATCGAATTGCTTACCTTTGCTCTTAATATTGCTAGTGAGCTAAGCAGAATGTGCGAATACCAAACAAAAGCCCAACTAAGCGAAAAAATGGGAATTCGAAGCTGCACATCGAAGTGCAGCCAGGCTGAGCGGCTAATTTAACGTGAGCGTTGATAATACCCCAACTTTAATTTATTGCAAATTGCATACCACTTTAGAGCATTTGCCAAGCAAGGTGCAAGGTTGGGGGCAGACTTCACTGCTTTTCTGATTTCTGATAGCCAAATTTTATTTCCATTTATTTCCTGACGTAGCTTTGTGACACCCAAACAAGTAGACATGCTAAACAATATTTCGGTTTTACTGCCGTCGTTGATCTTTGATGAGTGACGGTCTGCCTATCTCTCTGCCTATCTGCTTATATTCGTAACTGCTATCATCACCAAAAGAAAACACATTCCTTTGACTGCATGCCAATCCAATCTAAAATGCATTCGGGTGTCACCCAGCAAAGCAATCACGATGTCTGCACCGGCGCACTACGGCAGATTTAGTCAAACAGCGGATTGCGCCGGTCTCGATTTCACGATTGATTAATCAGGCAACGCCCATACGATGTTTGGTATGGATGGCCAGGAGTACGCAAATGTGTAGATTTTCGTCGAAAAGTTCGTACGCGGCCACGGCATAGTTCAGTTCGATGCTTGACAAAGAACCATCCCATAACCCGCCAGTTAATATATTGTGTGCCAGCTCTGGCGACATTATTCTAGCAAAATACCCTAATTTCAAAGGCCCATTGACTTATGTTCGCCAAATGCTTCACTTTAATCGTGTTGGTACCAACTCAGTGTGCCGAAGGGGCTGCTGGCAAACTTGGTTCACTGCGCATTTCATGATACACTACATTAGTCCAAGCCCTTCGTGTGAAGAGCCAATAATTAAGGCGGAGGTCAGAGCTGTGATGTAACGGAATGTGGTGAGCATTATCAGACCCAATATATATCTTACGGGCCACGAATGTCCTTCAACTCCTCGAATTAGTCAATGCAATAACACGTACTTAATACTTCTCAACGACGAGCATGAAGAGAAAGCGAAACGCTCGAACTTTCGGGTATGGGATTGCGGCTACGTTTCTTCAGACTCAGCGCCCGACGCAGACCACTCATGATTGTAGCGCGATTGTAGCGTTGGATTGCGAGTTGTTAGAAGCGCCTTGTACTGTCTGCTTTTTTTCTTGTATACCGTTGCTATGCGCCTAAAATATACTTTAAGAATTGTACCAACTATCCTGCAATAACGTCCTTGTACGCTAAGCGAGTTTTTGAATAGCGGACCCTATTGTTCCGGGGAATCGAGGAATGAGGAGGCGCGAGTGCGCATGCGCAAAACAGTGAAAGGGCGAGGGGTGTTTGCTTTCATTCTGGGCATGCGCACTCGCACACCCTTATTTCCCCTCCCCCTACTCGATAGGATCTCATTACACTCAATCTCGCTTTAGTTGTCGTTACCTCAATAAATCACCTTAAGTCCTTCTACAGCCGAACCACAATATCGGCTCTTTTGTTGACGATGCTTTATATATGATGCCTGATTGTGCAAAGTTTCTTTTGTGACACATAGAGACAGTGCTAGCCAGTTAATTATTAATTTCTTCCCTGGAATAATATATTGATTGCAATTTTCTCTGTTTAACTGTAGTTTTGTTATCAGCAGCAGTATCGAAGGAAAATAGTTTGCTCCCTTCCTTTCATTACGAAATGCCCGCAGAAACCCAGCTCGTAACAAGCACCTTTTCTTCAGGCCTTCGTGCTCCTAATCCATACTAGGGCTCTTGCGAGCGTCACTAAGTACCAGCCAAACGTTTTTCGCACATCCGGTGTTTCATGACACAAAAATCGTTTTTGCTGGGGTAGCAACGGGAACTACCTCAATGAGTGCGGCGTGTGAAGCTTATTTGCAATGCAAATAGTCCTCCG
>JAJIZL010025373.1:71204-95802 GCA_023969395.1 Amblyomma maculatum
CAGCGATATGGTCTTGCACGGCACGCCGTATGGTAGGGGCCAAAGACGGAGCCATGTCAGGAACAAGGCGACCAGTGTCTTGTAATTGAGGGACCAGGGATAGCTGGCGGGCGACCTCTTCGCGAACGAAGGCTTTTATCTGTTGAATCAAAGGGCTGTCCTCAGATGAAGTAGAACCACCCAGTGCTAGTGTAGAAATGGTGTCGTCTCTAAAACCGGACCGCCGGGTAGAAGCGCGCTGCTTTCGAAGCTCGTCGTAGCTCTGGCAAAGTTTAATC
The DNA here is from genome assembly GCA_023969395.1 of Amblyomma maculatum. Taxonomy (NCBI): domain Eukaryota; kingdom Metazoa; phylum Arthropoda; class Arachnida; order Ixodida; family Ixodidae; genus Amblyomma; species Amblyomma maculatum. The sequence goes on from JAJIZL010025373.1 coordinate 71,483, forward strand.
ACTTCACTGACGGAGGCAGGATTTTTCAGCCAGAGCATCTGACACGCGTCCTCGGAGATACCTTTCAAGATGTGTCCGATCTTAGCCGCTTCGGACATTACTGGGTCGACACGTTTGCACAGGTCAACGATGTCCTCTATATAACTTGTGAATGACTCTTCGGCATGCTGTGTGCGCTCACGCAAGCGTTGTTGTGCTCGGAGTTTGCGAACTGCAGGACGGCCAAACACTTCCGAAAAATTCTTCTTAAATGCAGACCAAGATGGCAGGTCTGCCTCATGGTTGCGAAACCAGAGGTTCGCCACGTCGGTCAGGTAAAAGATTACGTTACCTAGCTTAATAGTGTCGTCCCATCTGTTATAACTGCTGACACGTTCATACGCCGACAACCAGTCGTCGACGTCTTGGTCAGCCGTGCCACTGAAGAGGCATGGATCACGCTGCCGTAGAACGCCAGAACACATTACCGTGGTTGGTAGGGGCGCCGATGTCGAGGTGGTCTCGTCTGGCATGGTGGAAGCAGTGGTCAACGTGCGGCTTCTAAGTTCCAGGGTGGATGGGAACGTACCCAGCAGCACCTGCACCAATTGTAGGGGTGTGTTTATTCGGTGAACCCAGGTGATTCCAGCCGCTCAGGGGAGACTCGCAGCGAAGCGTCAGGCGTGGCGAAAGAGCAAGGCAGCGAACAACTTCTTCGTCCTTGAGAGCGGCAGCACGCGACGCATGTCAGTGGTTATATCGATGAAGATTACCACACTACAATATATATATATGCCAAAGCCAATCCGGTGGCCGAAACGTCAATACATTCTCTTTTCCTTCGCCACATCTGACTTATTTTTCAGACATGTTCTCAACCAAGCCTAAAGAATTTCCTTGTTTTTGTCAGCTGCGTATTGAGCAGTAATGTGACTGCCGCATTTTGGCTTCGAAGCTCATGGAAGGCCATAATGCCTGCCGAATCTCCCTTTACGTTAAGTACACCGTGCTCGTAATAATTTCGCCTTTCACTTTTGAAAATCAGGAACAACTAATGGGGTGATGCATCCTATTCTTAAATATAAACTACTTAATATGAAAACGACCGCGATAATTTTATAATAAGTAGAAGAATAAAGTTTTTCCCACAAAGAAAATATTACCTTATCCTTAGTTCTTTTCTCTTGAACTTGTACACTAACGACATTGTTCTCATTCAGCAAGACACAAAATTCGCAAACTATGACGATGATACCACTGTTTTCCTACCGCTAAATTCCTTTATGCAGGCCTTATTAGGGCACCTAATAATTTCCTAAGCCATCTCTCAAAATGAAGCCAGGATATTGCTTTGAAGGCAAACTCCAAAAAGACAGGAGCTGCCATCTTCAAATCATGACGTTCGTGTATACCAATGACATACAATGTATATAACTCAGATATTATAGAAGTTGTCCACTCAGTAAAGGTGCTTGGCGCATACTTCACAAACAGTGCAATGCGACATCACATGTAAACTACTCCCATCTTGTACGGGCGCCACATCAGTCTCCGATGTGACCAAAATACTATTGATACAAAAGAAATTAATGTGTGCTATTGCAAACGTGTCTAACAGTTCACACACCGAAGGCCTTTTCTTCAAGTATATTATACCGAAATGTGATCATGTACACAACTGAAAGCTCTTACGTACTTACTCTTTTTCTCTAAAGCAACATGCAAATAAATTATTAACTTATTGGTACGCATATTGAGGGGAAGGGGCCGAAGAAGGTAGCGGGTGGCTGCTGCTCCCACTGGGTACCATTCGTGAAGCGCGGTGCTCGTTGGACAGGGGGCGGGTAATTTGACGACGTGGGCAAAAGCGGAAGATATATCCGCTGCCCTACAGCCGTAATATACGGGTGGCTGGCGGCTCTGGTAGTTCACTTCGGAATCCCTTGGAGGCCGAGATGGGGCGACAGAAGAGCGACGAGGAGCACCACGAGGCACTTCATCGGTATGGGTGGGACGCTACTTCACCATATTTACTGACCACGATTCGCTATGCTGGCTCGTCGGACTTCGCGATCCATCTGGTCGTCTGGCGCGCTGGGCATTACGCCTACAATAATACAACTTTAGTGTCGCGTACAAGAGTGGATGATATCACAGTGATGCAGACTGCTTGTCACGGCACCCATTGCCGACTTCACTTAACGGTGAAGACGGCTTCGATGCGTGTTTAGCCTCAATTGCGTCGATGTTTCCTAGTATGGCGACCTTTAGGCGAGAACAACGCAACGACCGGTCACTACAGCCTCTTATACAAGAAGCAGAAGGAAGAGCAGAGTCAACGCAGTTTACTATCGAAGACGGTGTTTTGTTCAAGAACTACTCAGATGACGCTGCTGCCCTCCTTTTGGTCGTCCCGAAAAGTCTCCGTGCACATGTTTTCCATGCCATGCACGATGACATTGTCCAGACCTCTGGACATCTAGGCTTCTGTCGTACCCTGCACCGAACTCGCCAGCGTTTTTATTGGCCACAAATTTCTAAGACACCCAAGCAAAACGTTGCGACATGTGAACAACGCCAACGACTTATGGCACGCACCACCACGCTGACCGGACCTTTACAACCCGTCAAGCCACCTATCTTAGCTTTTGAAAAGAGTGGAATTGATCTGCTCGGTATTTTTCCAAGGACGGTAGACGGTTGCCGCTCGGTTATTGTCTGCGTTGACTATCTTAATAGATACGCGGAGCCCGCTGCTCTCGCCACCGCAAAGGCTGCTGATGTTTCGTTGTTTCTTTTGCATTCCGTTATTCTTCACTATGGCGCACACCATGTTATTATAAATGATCGTGGTCGGAAATTCACTGCTGATGTCGTGGAAGAAATGCTCCGACTTTGTGGTTTACACTACCGACATTCGACACCCGTATCATCCGCAGACCAACGGTCGCACCGAGCGCACCAACCGCACCTTAACAACCATGCTGTCCATGTACGCCTCGTCTGACCATCGCAACTGGGATGCAGTGCTAGCGTATGTGACGTACGCTTATAACGCTGCAAATCATGAAGTCTATTCTCTTTTCTATTTAGTTTATGCAAAAACTCCCCACGTTTTCTTAGACACCATCTTCCCATTTTCCCCCAACGACGATGCGTCTGTTTCCCAGCTACTATGCCATGCTGAAGAAGCCCGTCGTATATTCCGCTTAGCACACTGGCTTCTCAAAGCCGCTCGAAAGAACACTACGATCCACATCATTGGGCAGTTGCTTACTCCCCTGGAGACTACGTTTGGCTTTGGGCGCCTATTCGCAAGCGAGGATTATATGAGAAGTTCCTCTGCAAGTACGATGGCTCCTTGGTCGTGTTGGACCGACTGAATGACGTGAATTACGTCATAGCCAAAGTCACGAGAGATAACTGCCGATCCCGCAAGATACAAGTTGTTCACGTGGCTCGCCTGAATCGCTGCCATCTTCGATCTGCCTAATTTTTTCGAGGACGAGAATCGTTTGCCCGGGGGGAATTGTTACGCCGCGTAGCGGCTTATTGAGAAGCAGGGGAAGCAGAAGGAGAAGAAGCAGAGGAAGCGAGGCGCGCGCAGACTGATCTGGGTTTCTGAGCCATGTGCGTCCATCCTTCATTCGACTTTCACCTGTATTAAAACCATTTCATCCGTTACAATATATAGCAACCGTAGGTTAGACTAAATAATATAATAATCTAAGCCATGAAAAATGGTTCAATCCGGTTTCGAGGACAAATTACGGCCATCAAATGACTACAAACACTTTACCGCTACTACTAAATTCCTACCTAGAGACCGGCTTAGACATTCACACATTAACACCGTCAGCGATCATTTGCTTTTGAAATCTATTACTTAAATTATTATATTGCAGATGAATACAGCTTTATTTTTCTTTCTTGGCTAATGATTTTCTCTGCAATCTGTCCGCCACTATGTAAAAGGCTTGGTTTGGTTGAAGTTTAACGTCCCAAAGCGAGTCAGGTTAGGAGAGACAGTGTAGTAGAGGACTCCGGACATTTTGACCACCTGGGGTTTTTTAACGTGCACTGACATCGCACAGCACACGGGCGCCATTGCTTTCCGCCTCCAGCGAAAAGCGGCCGCCGAAGCCGCATTCGATCCACCTCCTTGGGAACAGTAGTCGAGCGCCGTAACCACTGCTCCACCCCAGCGGGGCCCAATCTGCAAAGAGGCCAAGGATTGCAGCTTTAATTTGACTTCCTCCATTTACTTGTAAATGGGCCCAAATAAATGAAATGGAACGAACTTTACGACATATGATCCAGTGCTTGATAATTCGTTTCTGATACGCAGAGGGCCCCGTGTGCACCTTAAGCGCCAATGCTGTGTTTGTCCTAGGCTAATCATTCGAATAATTTATTTCTTCACCATGTTTGCTCTACGTATGACTGCTAACACTACATACCTTCTATACAGGAACACGGACTGTCTTCCTCAAGACTAATCTTGTTTCCGACCTAAGCCTACCTTCATAATTAACCCCACTAAAATAAATGCGTTGTAAGTAATGAAAACGGGGAAGCACAAAAGGAAGAACACCTAACTGCCGATCTATTTAAAGTCAGTAGAACAATTGCTCTTAAAACTCAAGCGCCCTGTATGCGCTATTCATTATATTACCTAGAGCATACCGGAATGTTTGGGGAATGTTAATGTTGTATCCATCCTTAAGAAGGGGAATCAACGACCTGAAATTTTAGAACCATTAAATGTACTGTCGGGTTCCTATAAGGTGCTTACTAAGACAATCTTTATTAAACGAATTCAGCTTCAAACAAACAAAGACAAGTTAGGTGATCATAAACACTATTTGAAATTTGACAATAGAGCATAGCCACACTATCAACCAGGTGATAGCGAGATTCACTAAGCATAACAAACTCCTATATTTATCTGCCAGAATACCCAAAGGAAAGCACTGAGACCTCGAGAGAGAGCCCATTAGAGATATCTGCTGGTAGTGTTCCCGTGCGTGCACTCGTCGACACCTTACCGCTTGTCTCCGTAATCAGGGTAAATCTTCGCTATCGCCTAGGTAGAGTCCTCACACCTCAGTTTCAAGCGCATATTGTGGACATTCGAATGGTTGGTGTTGACGAACTGTGCCCTGCTCACTTAAGTTGACCGCCAAGATCTCTCTGTGCATCTTATTGTTTTGAACCCTTGTGCTCATGCACTAATCCTAGACCTAGACTTCGTATCAGAGTATCCAGCACTGATCGACTGCTCGCAAAGCGTCCTACACCTCCACCTTGCACTCATCGATTCTAAAACCTTGTTTCTTCGGCTCAGATTTTATTCGACCAGCAAATTTTTCTGTGATCGCTACAGCTACAGTGTTCGTAGCCCTACGTCCCGCACTATCTGCTCCTGATGGTGACTACTTAGTCTTGACTATTGGCTACATTCTGCTGCGCCGCAACTTTGCACTTCACCGTACCGTCGCTGCAGTCGAGGGACAATTGTATTGCTGAAAGTGAGGGAGCCTGATAGCCACACATGTTATTTGTTCAGAACAAAGCGTGAACAAACATCTCGATATATGACTGCGGTCGCCCAAAATTCGTCACAGGGTAAGGGTTCTTGGTTGAAGCTTTGTTCTGTACAGACGAAATGTGTGATCAGCTTCGTCCACCTGAATTTAGTAGAACTGCAGCGTCACCATCAAGACCTTCACAACGCAAGTCACGAATACCGGTTGAGTGATAAAGTGCCAGTACACGCACCTGCTAACGCTTATCTAAGCCGAGACACCAGATTTCCCCTCCCTCTCTCCTGCCACCTTTGTAATACCCGTGCGCGCAGATTTATTCGCTGGCATTTTTATCGCCCAATCGTTTCACGCGACGGTCGCAGCTGGAAAACCGGTTCATGCACCTGCTTTGTTTTGTTGACGGCGGTGACTTGTGAAACAAGCCATGTTGAACTAATGTCGCCCTATTTTAGCGCAATTAACATAAAAATCAGTTTTGGTCTTCCTATCTCTGCAAACCATTTCACTGTGCTTCATATGCAACTTCGTATGAAGCGAACCAAAGATATTAAGAAAATAAAGCTGGCATTTCGCGCAATTATCTTTTTCCCGAATAAAAAATGCTCATAAAAAAGGTCTCCCTTAGGGCTCATGTCCAGCGAACAGCATGAATGCTGGAGGATAGGGTTCCCTTTCAGCAGTTTCTACGCTGGGGGCAGAAGTTTATAATTTCAAAGCACTAAAGAAAGTACTAAAGGCTTTTGCTGACGCCTCATATTCGGTTAGCGTTAGTTCATTGCATGCAGCAATGTTTCTTCGCGAATAGAGGCTTCAAGCAAGGGTGGTTGCATATCTTTCCAAATACTTTAAATAAATGATCCAAGAAACCTACATGTGTAACTTGGGCTCTATTTATCGATTACAAGAAAAATTCAAAGAATCCTTTGATAAAATACGCAGACACGCATGCACGGAGCAAAGAGAAGCCTGTCTCGGATCTCGATTTCTTACACACAAGGCTGAAACTGCGAGCTTGGAGGGGTTTCAGACTGCCTAAACAATTGGGTTGGCGGCTGCTGAACTAGAAGCTGTGCAGGCAAAACAATAGAAGTAAATACGGATCCCTAGTAGGAAGTATAAACTTGAATATCAAGAGGACTATATGCGTGAATCCACTACACGACCGCAGAAAGGCACCGTGCGGTGGTAGTAGCACTGCTCATAATAAAACAAACAGACTGGCATAACAAATAAAGCCTCCTTCTTGTAGCCAGGTTCATCCTTGAATATACGAAGTAAAAAGCCGCATGCAGACTCTGTTGAAATCTGAGAATAAACAGGCTATGGATATTCTATCTATGCACAACCTTACAAAATAGGGACAACATCTTGGGAAAGGCTATACCTACAGGGGTGTAGGGGAATTTTTTTATCATAGTGAAAGCTGACACTTGAGTCGCCGGATGAATCTGAACTTACTGAGAGGAGCAATCGCACATAAAAGCGCCGAACGAGCGGTATACCTCAGCACCGGAAAGAAAGCATGGCTTCAGCCCGATTGAGAGCGCACGGTGTACACCATTGAACATGAATCGATCCATAATAGTTCGGAATGCTTTTTTAGGCCTAGCCTAACCTCGAGAACCCAATGATTTGTTAGGAATTTCCTGCTCAAATTCATCGCAGTCAAGTTCAGATCATAATCATGGTCCGTAAGCCCTTAACACGCTCTCGCAACGTCAGTATATTCCTCCCGCGTCTAATACCTAACCTGCTTGTTTTGGTCGCACTTTTCTGAAAAAAAAAAAAGAAAATATGTTTAGAGCCGTTTTGTATTTCACCAGGATGGAAAAAAAACACGCACGGTTTAGCAGAGCTAGACGTGAATTATTGTGCAGTAGCACTAGAATATATTTGGGTCTTTGTGTCAGTTGTCACCGCCGGCGGTTAACTTCGTTCCCACTGGAATGCATCGAAATAGCTTCCGCGATCTTTAATTGTGCCGAATCAGTCAGACAAACCTAACAAATCCCGTGTGCGCTGCGATATGACGCGACTTTTCTATTACAGCTACCAGTTCGGTAGAGAACCTGGGCGTCGGCGATCAACATCGGGCGTAAGTCACTAGCGCCGTCCTATCCTTGCGCACCAAAAAGGCCATGCGTTAAAACGCAACCTCGGGTTCAAAATGAATGCCACATATTCCGATCTTTAGTGAAACTTTGACAAAGGAGATGAAGAGACTGGGGCAATCGAAGCACAACGTGAAAACCTGACAGCCTAGAATGCGACGATTATCATCATCAACCGGACGATGCCCACTGCTGTGCGAACGTCTCTTCCATATTCCTCCAATTAACCAGGTCCAGTGCTAGCTTCATCCACTTGACCCCTGCGAACTTCTTAACCTTATTCGCCAACCTAACTTTCTGCCGCCCCTTCTACGCTTTCTTTTCATTGGAATCCAAATTGTTATAAGCGTCCATCTGTTATCCTCTTTTCGCAGTACAGGTCCTGCCCATGCCCATTTCTTCTTGATTTCCACAAGAATGTCATCAACACGAGTTATACGAGACGATACCAGCTGCCTACATTGCGCAATGGTCCCAAGCAAAAGCCTGCGATGGCAATAACCTTTTGTTTTCCCTGGAATAAAAAGCCACGATCGTCGAGTTTTTCATTCCGTTGGCGTTCACAAAGGTCGAATGTCGAATTAACCTCGAAAGAATACTGCGGAAAAGCTGTGGTAAAGCTACTAGTAGCGTGATTGCACTGAAATAATTCCGATCGGTAGAAACAATGTGGAGCTCAAGGTATAATGGGTCTTGCTACTAAAGAGGCAGGTCATCGAGAATATTGTCACGCTGTTGACATCGTTGACTTCATTTACTTGCATAAAAGCTTCCAAGTCATACTGCTGCACTGGCGGACCGATGCCGCATGCTTAAGAACATAAAAAAAAAAGAGATGTCTTGACGTCACAATTTGTGAAACTGCTCCGAAATCGGATGCAGCGGTTGCACCGTCCACATGAGGTATCACCCTGCTTCCTGCACGCCACCGAACGATGATGCACAACAGTTCACTTGAAATTACCGATTAACCGGCATTATTTCGCGGCTCCACCCCCATTTCAACTGAAATCAACTATCCGGCAAGCAGTAGGTCAAAAACTGCCCAAGCATAATCTGCGCAGATAAAAACTTCATGCAGCGGTTTCAGCATGACTAGCGGTGAAAATGAAAACAAACCTGCCGTAACTAACTCGTCGTTTGCTTCCACAGCTATTGCTTGAGTTTCGATTGGTGCTACGCCACATGCAGAAATCCGAAACGAAATGTTACAACATAATGAAGCAACATTAAATTTGTTTTTTGTCCTAATAGTGTCGTTTAAAAAATGCATCAGTTCTGTGATAACACTTCAATAAAAAATCAGTTGTCTTTTTTTTCCTCCAGTATGTAAAAGCACTTCCTTATAGCAATGCAAATTTTTTTTGTGATGGCCTTTTATGTAGCATAAATTAGCTATATACAAACATAAGTACAGGCTCAATTCTAAAGGAAGTATCATTTGGTTTATAGTATTTAACTTCCCAAAGCCACTGAGACCCTGAAAGATGCCATAGTAGGGGGTCCGGAAATTTCGCTCATTTGAAGTTGTTTAACACTATCGACCGCAAAGCAGACGAGTTCTCTACTTTTTACCTCCACCGAAAAGCGGTCGTCGTGGCCGGAATTCGATCCTGCGTCCTTGAGTTCAGCAGTCGACCGCCCTATCCACTGAGCCACCGCAGTCGGGCCCCCGAAGGCAGGTAATGCAAACTTGACTGGTCGCTTCTCTTCCATTTTATTATTGCTACACGTGATTATATGTACTTGCTAAAGGTTTTTATACTCTCTTCTTACGTGCATCTCGCTATCCATTTTGAATTGATGATCAACGCATTGAAATAACGTTCACGTTTGTTGAGTTGACCGCCCCCTCTTTCATATTCTCACAAGGTGATCCATTGCATTTAGTTCAGAGAGAATCGTATGCTTTCCTTACATACAAAATAATCCCTATTTATTTTCCATTCCTGCATCCCAAACGCTATTACTTATGGAGATAGGGCCACCTGCACACATTGCAGTCGAAACAATCAATCTAGCTGAAAGCCCAGTTTCTCCCAAAACTGTTCTCTGCTAGCTTTTATCGAAACGAAAAACAAAACAAAGCAAAATGGATACCTTCAGAAATATATGCAAGACACAGAGAGCAGTGAGACGTGCTCTACAACGGAAATAATTCGTCTGGATGATCATGCGGTATCAGCGACTCGCTATTTGCTAATGCAAAACACAGCTCCAACTGGGTTTTACAGAGGGGTTGGTTTGCTCACAGCGAGCTCAAAATTAAGCCCTAAAGAAGTATTGCACCTCACAAGAGTGTGAGTGGGCGACATGAAATAAAATATTCTTGCCTCTAAATATAAAGGCGAGGTGGCAGTTGTGTAAACCGAGAATGGCGAATATGATCTTGTGCGGGCAAGGGGCAGAGTGACAAAGTAACAGGGACCCCACAAGGGTGCATAGTAACCTAAAGGTGTCATAGAGCATAAAAATAATTGTACGCTGAACAATATCTGAATCCGAATATCAATAGCCGGCCTTCAAATCTGGGAAATGAATGCGAAACGAAAAATATATACATTACGTGCCGACAAAGACAACTTCTGCAATAAACAAAAAGAAACCTAAAAACACAAAAAACGTCACGTGTACAATATTATACCAAATTTCGTCTAATTCCTGGCGGCAATACACTAACCCGATGAAGAGAAGCTCGAATCAAAGAATCAATAGTCTGTGTCATTTTCGTTCATGGAATTACTTGCGATAATGCTTATTTCCTCTCACATCATTCGTGTTTCAATCCAACATACAGCGAAAACGCTTTCTGGGAAGTGATTGGAACTTATCTGCTGCTGGTTGAAAAGGTCCTTGAGAGACGCAGCCGCCTGTGAAAAGGCGATGTGTGTACTTGACAACTGCCGCCCTCTGTAGCTGTCACAAATATCTCATGTCATATCTCTCACAATAATGAATTGAGCATGGCCGCCGAGATCAGCACAGGCGGCGCCGATCGATTAGGCCTAGAAGTGCTTATGCGCAGCTGAGGCTGGTGGTTCGTTTTCAAACAGCGGAGGGATACGCGCGCGCACAGCGGCCCTGTGAAAAAGGCGGAATAGGAATAAACGAATTTTTGAAAGAAAAGACGTTATTCAAATCGACATTGGCATCTCCTAGACGGCTTGTCGTCTTTGAAATTTGTAGTTTGGTTATCGCCAGAAACGTTCCCATGTGGCTTTGTGTGCTAGTCTTATATATTCACTGCGAGAAAAAAAAAGTCCTGATAACCCTCAGCGCTGCCCAAAGTAGCGCGTAAGATTTTAATTATTATTTTATTTTTGCGTAGCCTTAGTTACTTTTTTGGCAAAGTGTGCACAATGTGCATATTAAAAGCGCACAAGGGAAGCTTCCGTAGTACCCGAGTAGCTTGTGTAGAGTATAGTAACCACAAGAGTTATACGTACTTCGGACTAGCTTATGTAGAGCATAATTGCGCTTGATTAATTGTAGAGCTCGATTAGTTACCGTCAATGAAATTGCTGTGATTACATTGTACTTCGTGATAAGTCATATTGCCTCATATTGTTAGCTAGCTTCTGTCGAGTATAACTTTATGTAGCTAAATTTAAGTCATAATTATTTAATAATTATTTAGCAGTTATTAGATTGAACGTTACGCTGCAGACTAAGCTCCCTATTATTTGTCGTTGGATAGCTTATGTCGAATTTATTTGCAGTTTACATTTCGAACGTCCTCAACATGTACCTTTGAAGAGTTGTGCTTAATAATTTGAACTTTACGCGATAGCATCGTCTTATGTCGTAGTATACACAGTTTATACTGAGTAGAATCGTACTAGAGTAATTACAAGTTAAATTTAAAATCTCGATTACTGCATATACTGCGAGACATATACTGTACTGAAGGATGGGCATGTACTGTGTTATCGAGGTTTACCAGAGAGGCGACAACTAGGAGTACGTTTCCTTGTCAATAAGTATATAGCGGGTATTATAGATGAATTCTATAGTATTAATGACAGGGTTTCAGGCATCGTAATTAAGTTTAATAGGCGGTATTAACTGAAGGTTGTACAGGCCTATGCACCTATACGTAGTTATGATGAATAGGTAGTTGAAAGCTTCTATGAAGATGTAGAATCAGCAATGCGAAAAGTATACGCAGTATACTGTACTAATGGGCGACTTCAATGCAAAGGTAGGGAAAAAGCAGGCAGCAGACAAGGCAGTAGGTGACTATGGCATTGGTTCTAGGATTAGCAGGGGGGAGTTACTAGTTGAGTTTGCAGAGGGCAATAACTTACGAATCATGAATACCTTCTTCAGCAAACGGAAGAACCGGAAATGGACATGGAAAAGTCCTAACGGAGAGACTAAAAATGAAATCGACTTCATAATGTGTTCAACCCCCGCCATCATGCAAGATGTAGAGGTAATCGGGAAAGTGCGATGCAGTGACCACAGGATGGTGAGGTCCCGAATTAGCCTAAATCTGAAGATGGAACGCAACAGATTAGTAAGAAAGAAACCCATCAACGAATTAGCGGTGAGGAGGAGGGCAGAAGAGTTCAGGATCTCGTTACAGAATAGGTATTCAGCTCTAACTGAGGATGGCGACATTACCCTAGAGGCAAGGAAAAATAACTTCAGAGATATCATTACTGAGTGCGCAGTAGAAGTAGGCGGTAGGATAGTTAGAGAGGGTACCGGTAAGCTGTCTAAGGAGACGAAAGATTTGATTAAGAAATGCAAGAGTATGAAAGCTTCCAATCCAACAGACCAGATCGAATTGGCCGAGATATCAAAGCTAATCAATAAGCGCAAAGTGGGCGATATAAGGAAGTATAACATGGAGAAAATTGAGCATGCTGTAAAGAACGGGGGAAGCCTTAAAGCGGTAAAGAAGAAATTGGGCATAGGCAAAAACCAGATGTATGTGATAAGGGACAAGGCGGGCAACGTGATCACTAATATGGAAAAGATAGTCAAAGCAGCCGAGGAGTTCTATACAGATCTCTATAGTAGCCAAAGTAGTCAGGACCATAATGAGATTGGCGGTAGGGAAAAACAGTCAGACGTTCCACCAGTGACGAAGGACGAGGTCAAGAAAGCACTAGAAACTATGAAAAGGGGGAACTCAGCTGGAGAGGATCAGATAACTACAGATTTGCTGAAGGACGGGGGGGATATCGTGCTAGAAAAACTGGCCACCATGTATATGCAGTGCCTGTTGTCATCGACGGTAGCGGAAGCATGGAAGAATGCAAACATTATCCTCATTCACAAGAAAGGGGACTCTAAGGACCTTACAAATTACAGACTAATCAGATTATTGTCAGTTACGTATGAGGTATTTACTAAGGTAATCGCTAATAGAATCAGGACAACCTTAGACTGCAATCAAGCAAAGGATCAAGCAGGGTTTCGGAAACGGTACTCTACTATCGATCATATCCATACCATCAGTCAGGTGATAGAAAAATGCTCGGAATATAACCAGCCCTTATACATAGCATTCATTGATTACAAAAAAGCATTTGACCCTGTTGAAACCTCAGCGGTGATGCAGGCATTGCGAAATCAGGGGGTAGACGAGCCGTACGTGAAAGTGCTGGAAGGTATATATAGTGGCTGCACAGCAACCATAGTTCTGCATAAAGAAAGTAACAAAATTCCCATAAAGAAAGGTGTTAGGCAAGGAGACACAATCTCCCCAGTACTATTCACAGCTTGTTTAGAGGAAGTATTCGGATACTTGGAATGGGAGCAGTTAGGGATAAGGGTAGACGGAGAGTACCTCAGTAATCTGCGATTTGCTGATGACATTGCCTTGCTAAGCAACTCGGGGGATGAACAACTGCAAATAATGATTGATGACCTAAACAGGAAAAGTAGAAACGTAGGCTTGAAAATCAATATGCAGAAAACTAAGGTAATGTTCAACAGCCTCGGGAAGGAACAGCAGTTTACATTAGGTAGCGAAATACTGGAAGCAGTAGGCGAATATGTCTACTTAGGACAGGTAGTAACCGCAGATCAGGAGCATGAAAAGGAAATAACAAGAAGAATAAGATTGGGATGGAGCGCATTTGGCAAGCACTCGCAGATTATGACTAGCAGCTTACCGGTATCGCTCAAGAGGAAAGTATGCAACAGTTGCATCTTGCCTGTACTCACCTATGGAGCTGAAACGTGGAGGCTAACCAAGAGAGTTCTACTTCAGTTGAGGACAACCCAGAGGGCTATGGAACGAAAAATGGTAGGGATAACATTAAGAGATAGAGAGCCTGCAGAGTGGGTCAGAGAAATAACTCAAGTTACCGACATTCTAGTAGAAATTAAGAAGAAGAAATGGACATGGGCAGGACATGTAGTGCGAAGAGAGGATAACCGATGGTCGCTGAGGGTAACAAACTTGATTCCAAGGGAAGGAAAGCGTAGCAGGGGGCGGCAGAAGTTAAGTGGGCGGATGAGATTAAGAAGTTCGCAGTGGTCAAGTGGATGCAGCTAGCACTGAACCGGGTTAAGTGTAGAAATATGGGAGAGACCTTCGCCCTGCGGTGGGTATAATCGGGCTGATGATTATGATGACGAATTGAACTCTGCGTTACAACGTCGGGTTATATATCGTGCAGGCTGTCTCGATAGTATGATTAAAAGTCAAATGCTTAATCATGAAAACATTACGTAAAAGAAAGCGTAACAGGGCTTATAGCTCGGATAAAATAAAAGCACGCAGAAGAAGCGAAACACTGGCACTTTAAGCTTACTAATTCACGGCGATGAGACAAGTGCCCGTTTTAACTTTTTTTATTGCTGGCATCTATAGTTTAAGAATGTTTTCTCTTTGCGTTCTTAGGAGAAAGACAGCTTGCAGGAGCCTACACACCCACCGATACGCGGCGTGATGTTGTTTTGCAGAGAAAAAGAAACATTATACTGACAACTCGCCCATTGTTGTGTACTCATTTCATGTAATTGCACAGAAGTCGCGTTGGTGTGGAAAGCAAGTGCTATCTGTTAATGACCCAGTAAATTATAAATGGCTTGAGCATAGTGTGACGTAACATACAATGTGAAAGCACATTAAATAAAGCATCCAATGAACTAAAAACTCTGTCCAATGGTCGAATTCAAATGCATGCGCTGAGGCGCGAACGAATTAACTCATTCGGCAACTGTGTCAAGTAACTACGGTATCGCCGCCACTTTTCTGTATTAACTGCTCTGAAAAACGAAAGAGAACTTCTGTAAAGTCACTTGGCGTATAATCAAAACAGATGCACACGCATTTTTACAAGAGAATCTATCAGTTCAATGAGTAATTCATTGACTAAAAGACTGCCTCAGCTTAGCATATGCTATCGTACACTGTCATTCTCTCGCGCTGTACTTTGCTTGGCAGCGTGTATGTAGGCTTGCATCCGGGTTGAAGTTAGTCTGAAAAGAAGAGCACTTTGCAGTTACACATTCAGGCTGAAATACAAAAGAACGCTGCCATTACTGATCAGTAAAAATAAAGCCTTGAAGCGCCTTAGCACAAACATGCATATTATCACCAGAAAAAAAAAAGAACACAGCGGGATATTTGAACCAAAAGCCTAAATAGCGCTTGGTTTGGTGCATAATGCTTCAATAAAATCTCAAAGTAGATGAGTCTGCATAGATCCTACAGCACAGGGCTCTGCAAAGTTTGAACAGTGAAATTTGGTTAACATGCACTGACACTGCACGGTACATAGACTCTTTGCTTTTGGCCTCCATCAAACACCGATCTCCTGGATCTCGAATAAGTCCGATTCCTCAAGTCCATCGTGGCCAGTGTGAGATTATAGTGGTATTTAGCGACCTTACATTTTTATCGCATATTAAGGAGTTGGGCTTCAAGATGCAGCCAATCGCTCATTGGCATACTATTCATTTAGCTTGTGCACTTAGCACCTCTCACATACACATCAGGATACTACAGTTGTAAGGGACCATATCATGTGAAAGGCCAATTGGCATCAATATAAATCACTACGCACATAAGCCCTCAGAACGCGCCTTCTTGGACTAGCGGTGGAATGTCTGACTTTGAATAGGACGGTCTGTGTAGGCTCGTCTCCCTCAGCCTTCAATTTGAGTTGATATGTTGGCGGCTTTTTTGAAATTAATCATGTCGCAGGAGTGCCTAAAGTTCCACAATCCTACGACTGATCATTGTCTTGCAACGTCAGCTGCCACCCGACAGTGCCACGCCCATGATTGTTCTTTCACAACGACGACTACGACAACACATTTTCTCGAGAAGGGAGATTTAAACGCTATCTGGGAAAAATTAGGAAACGCGGAGAGCCGAAATTACAAGAATTCTGTTGTAGTTTCTCAGTAGAAGAGCTCTACCTGGTGGATGTGGAGTGGCATAGCAGCGCGGTGTACTAAAATTAGTCGATGAAGGAGCCGCTGCACTTGCATCAGGGCTGCAGTGGCGATATGTTCCAGGAGAATCACCAGCGTAACGAAATAAGTGAAATTGAAGCATAGCACGTAAACATGGCTGGATCCCATCAGAGCGAGTATCAAGGATGAAGTGAGTGGAAAGGAGGTCCAGAAAGAAGTTAGTGCTGTCCTTCCATCAGCAAGAATAAGATGTACCTGCAGGGAGAAACCCCGGGCACCGTGATATTTAACGCACGAATGTTGGGATGAATTTCTGGTTGGCAGTATCACTCGTTAGAACATGCCTCCGAGCTACGAACTTAACCCACACTACTACAAGAAAGCTGTCTTACCACTGAAGCAAATTCCACTGGTATATCATTCCGGGCAGCGATGTCACCGATAGCTTCGCAAGGGATGCTCGTAGAATGCTTAGTATGAAACCTACCAAGAATGACACTGTCACATACAACTTCCACGCTTCACGCAAGTAGCGACCCTACTGCACCGTTTCTATTAGACTCTTTGAGAATAAGCTTATCGCGTTTTACGTCACCACCGCATAAAGTATGCAAACCCAAAACCCACGAGGAAAAGGCAGCGCTGCCGCAGCTGTGAGAAGCTGTGCTGACCTTTTTTTCCCATTTCGACTGAAGAAAACCATTTGTTTAAACTCTTTTGCAGTGTTGAAGGCAATGTTTCCAACCTTTGCTTGCTCAACATATCTAAGTTTTGCATGTCGTCTAACATATCTGCGTGAACAGCAGTCATTAGAGAGATTTAGCTTACCGTGATCCGCGATCCGCCACCGTGGCTCTCTACCGCGCGTGGGCGGGGCAGTCAAGCTGATTGGCCCCGACGCGGCAGGTCTGTGTGCCGACATCCAGTATGTGGCGCCATCTGTCGGCGTCAATGGGGGTCTGGACATGCGCAGTGGAACGCGCGGTGGCGGATCCCAGCAGCGGATCGCGGATCACGGTAAGCTAAAACTCTCTATTGTATTAGAATTCGTTTCAGACATGACTAGCGCAATCTGGGTTAAGAAAGATGAAAGACTAACAAAAATTGCGCAGTCTAAGTAAAAATGTTAAAATTAATATACTTTGGCAATTATGCTTGCCAGTTATTGCTGTTTCTTTGTTATTTACCATGCCCATTTTGCGATCTCTGAGAGACATATGAATACAAAATTAGGCAATAAAAAATTACACAGGCAATTTTATTAACCACCGCAATACCGGAGCTAATGCGTGAAATTGGCAGTCAGTGTAGTGCTCACAAAGGGAAGGGGCCTCCTTGACAAGTAGGGAGGAGTATATTATAAACGTGACCGACATTCCGAATTCCGAACCCCGAGCAGCTTCAAGGAATGCTTGTAGCTTGAGACAACTTCAAATAATTATTGGCAATAGTGGGCTACAAATGGAGCAAATCATTCTGATATGTTTGGCGGTTGTGAAACGCATAATAAAAATCTAAATAACGCTTCTTTCGTCTTATTGCATAATTTACTTGTCCGCTATTTGTTCTTCCTTGAATGTGTTGAAGAGGATTTTCAATTATCACATAAACAAGCCGGCCTTTGACAATTACGCTTAGACTTTAGTCGAAGCGAACTCTAACCTGTGAAACAGAGCTTTTGCCAACAAAGCAAAGCAGATGCCGCTTTAAGAGTAAACGATATTCCATTCAGAAGGCGCATTGTGGAATTCAATTGGCACTGCGTAAGTAAACTAACAGTATTTAAAAACTGAATTTATTGAGTATGGTCCTGAGGTGAAATTAAACAGAGCATGAGCAGTAAAGCAGAATTTTGCTCTTTCTAGGAATCCTTTCTGTATGTCTGAGTTCAGTGTACTTTGTGGCATTTCTTGGTTATTCATACTGCCGTTTTCTGGGCGCTGTAAAAATTGGTTCTCAAGAGTACCACGAATATTACTATGTCCCAATCTGTTCGAGGCCAATTTGACTCTCGTTTTTTATTGCAGTACATACATTTTAACTCGTTGCAATAATAACCTGCTCTTGCGTTTAGAAACTAAACCCAGCTAGAATTTTATTGCGACAGCAGTAAAGTCTCTTTCGACGTAAAACTAGGCTCGGCATCGGAGGCACACAAAAATCTTGATTGGCTGGGTTGAGCCTCAATCCTTATTAATGAAAGGAAATGCGTATTGAGCTGTTAGACTCAAACCCCGAGAAATGATGAGCAAGACAGGCTATACATTCGCCGTCATGGCAGTTTTCCTTCCAAAAGGATAATAAAACCAGTACGTGAAAGCAAAGCCCGTGTCGATCTGTCTGCGAAAGAGTTCTGCAGACGACTCCAAACCAAGGTAGCACCCAGTTAATGCTACTGTGCCTAGCTCGTAAGGTGAACCTAAGCCTTCTACCAAGTGTACACACTTGCGGGACTCAGCGAAAAAACAGAAGGCACAAGAACAAGAAAAATGACAGGAAGGAGGGCTGAACTAACAACTTTCATTTCGAAAACGAGGCGAATATTTGTTTAGGAGGTGTCCTATTGGGCCACAAGACCACAAAAATCATAAACAAGAACCTTTAAGAACCAAATTAAACGTTAGTTTAGGTACAGTACAGCAAGCGCAAGAACGCGCGTGTCTACAAAAAGTAAACTCATGATTTGGAACATGACTCAAAACGATAAGATATCTTCATACGCCTGAAACTAACTCTCGTAAATGTTTGCATAACTTATATGTGTACGCCAAGAAAGTAAACCAAAGCTCACTTAACAAACCTAACCACCTTCATGCGCTGAGCCTAGCAAGCATGGAATCAAACCCCTTTGCCCAAAAACAAGTATTTTTACAAGTTTTGTTCCGTGCGTGCTTACCTTCATCGCACTAGATTTGCTTACGCTGGCGTTGTGTCATCCTTCGCCAATGATCCGCGAACGGCGGCCGTAAATATGGCTCTCTTTAAATGTATGCTTGTGAACACTGTACATTAAGATATTTTTTATGTCTAATAGCGGACAGCTTCCTGTTTGATAATCAATAACGCCCAACTATTTTTAGCAGAGGGTAGACACCGGTCGTGTAAGCCGGCTAGAAGGCATCTGAATGGTACTGGCGGATGAAACGTACTTTCAAAACATGCCGCGCATCTTTCCTTAACGCAGTTTCAGCCCTTCGAGGCGGACGCAGCTCCGTGAACGAGTGGCAATTAGTAAGTCCCAATCAGGGGTAGAACAAGCATCAATGGACTCCTAAAGTATTGACTTCTGCTTTGGTTTCGTTGCGGTCTTCTGCTTGATTAGCTGAGAAAGCGTAATTCACTGCACACGTCATTAGGGGTTATTTGGAAAGCAATCAGTGCAAGGCAAATGAGCCTGTCGAACGATTCGCGCTGTTTGCAGCATTAGTCGCGGCTTCCGGCCTTTTTACAGCTGTAATTAGTCTCTCGCTTGCAAGCGCCTTTTCAGATTTTTTTCTGTGCCAGAGCAATTCACGCTGTGTAGGCAGTTCCCAAACTGATACTTTCCTTTTTTTACATATTTGGTTGCCCTTTGCATCCGTTGTAATGTTCAAGATGGTTGTGGCGCACACCCTGCAATTATCCGAATTTTTTCAATCGAATAAAATTATTTTAGATGCGTATTTCAAACAATCGCCATTGAAATACATTGTTACTTGCCCTACATGAAGGCCGCAGCTTGTACAAAGCAGTTCTGAAGAGGAAATTCCAGTAAAGGACGCTGGACACACTTGTTTTTATTATAGCCGTACTTCCTTGCCTGATATTATTTAGTGAGTGTCCAGTGCAATTTAACTATAATATATTTGATAATATGCTTCCCAAAAATGGCTCCATCAACACGCTTGTGCTGAAGTTTCGCATTGCTCCATGCAGTCTCAGAGGCCTAGGAAGTTGTTGATCTTATCACAGCTAATAATCCTGAAGGTTCGGGCTTGGACCATTGTTAATGAAATAGGGGCGCCGTCACACGTTTCTATTTCATGAAACGCTACATCCCTGTACAGGTACGACGAAAGAAAAATTGGCGCAAGTGATTCGGGGCCGGGGCGAAAATTGCGCTACGCACCGCTTTTGCTACATGTTCGTCAATAGCGATACTGCCAAGCCCGTTCCCGTTTCAAAAGCAGGGGTGGCCAGCAGAAAGCAACCTGTGGAGATGAAGGCCTATTAGAAATAGCCTATCGTGAATTTAACTCTCGTGCTCTCCTTATCAGCATAATCGTGCGCCGACAATGACGACACCGACGCACGTGGTTCGGCTTTTATCTTTACTGGCGCTGAGAACAGCGGTATCTTAACAGCAGTTTTCATTTTTAAAAATTTATTAGGCAGGGCACTGAAGAAAGCGACCGGGGGCATTGCCTACGTCTCAGGACGTTAAAATATCATGAGTAGATTCAGTTCGCAAAAATGTGTCCCTGAGGGCATAAGATACAGCGAATCGACGAGGCATTAGCATCATCATCAACCTGATTATACCCACTGCAGGGCGAAGGCCTCTCCCATATTTCTCTACTTAACCCGGGCACGACGAGGCAATGAAAATTCAAATGTTCACATTTGTTCAAAAAGGGAGAACGGGAAAGGGCATTGCTGATGATGTTGGCTGTTCGCTTGGAAGCATTACGTATATTTTCTGGGCTTTCTGAGAGGGTGACGGTGAGCAACGTTTATTAAAACAAAAGTAAGAGAACAGAGCCCGTACGGCCCTGCGGAAGAAAGTCACATCACTAGAAGAGGCAAGAATTTCGAACGCGGCTTGAGATGGCCGTCCAAGAAGGAAAATTCACGAGGAAGACAGGTTGACTACAGCCGCAGTTTGCTGCGACACTTTTACTAGTGCTAAGGAGATATAACAGGACTTTGACCTCCAGGTATCTCTTCTAACCATCAGACAACGCCTTAGTTACGTCGTGCTCCACAGCAGGCCGTCTTGTCAGAAGCTACATTGGACTAAAAAAAGAAGAACAAGACGCTTCGGTTGCAGTTTTCCACTAGCTAACTTACATGGAACTGAAGACTGCCTGAACCTAGCTTTCACGGATGAGTCGGCATTTCGCAGGAAGTGCAACCAACAGCACCGTGTTTGGAGGCCAGACTGCGCCCGGTAGTTCACGTAGTTCCCGGTTTAAAGGGACATAAAGCAATGCCTTTTATTCCTACGTGTTTTATTTTACCAGATTGTTAACAAGACATTGGTCGAAAGTTTACCTAAGCGTACCTCTGATTATTTAATTTTGCTCTGTTATTATATTCCCGGTAAATTCCTAAAACTGATGCGAAGCAATTTACTTTTGATTGAAATTCTGCCGTAAAACTTTCAGAGAAGCATTGAGCTGCTGGGCAACAATAATGTAGTTATACTTTTTTTACGTTACAGGTTTGAACCACATTACACGCATTACGTCGCCGCTAGTGGACGCCTGTCGATTAGTGTGTTGGGTGCAATAACGTACCGAGGCCTCGTTGCCTCTCATTCGGATAGACGGAGCGCTAACAGCATCGGCATATACGCGGATATACTGCAAAGGGTTTTCATTATATACAGTCTGGATGGCTCTTTTTTGGACGTGTGCTTCATTTTACAACGTTACAAGAGCCCATCCACATGAGCAAGTATAATTACTTTTAACGTACAGGCACAATTCTCCAACTGGTTTAGCAAGCGGCAGTGTGGCAACCCTTTATTGCAGAGACGCCATAATGTTGGGCGATTCGAAACAAAGAGCACACACAAAACATGTTTCCGATGCGTCGCCTCCAGTCTACCGGCCCCTTTCCAGCTGCGCGCCGCTGATTTGTCGGACAATTTAGACGCTATCCAATGCTGTCCAACCACAGCTCGGACTTCACCAAAGCCATGTCATAATTCGCCGTAGGCCCTCTCACTCTCTCGCTCTCTTTCACCCTTTCTGATGTTGCGTTGAGCGTGCCATGGTTGCTAGCAAAGCTTCAAGGACATCACAGGAATAAGCTCTATCTTCACTTTGCAATGTAAAATTCGATAACTTTTTGCTCAAAATGAATGGATTCTATAAGCGAATGGGAGCTCATGAAATTGCAATTTTGTTTAATAGTATGATTTTTATTAATACTTCAAGTTTAGGTTTGGATACATATATCGCTGTATCGACGCTTTATTGCCATTATAAACTAACGATAGTCGTCACTTGATTGTATTTCGACTGTCACTCTGTTGTAAGGTTCGTTTGTGGATGATCCTTTAATGAAGATACACTATTCTTTCACATTTATTTTATCCCGTTTGAAGTCGCAAAGTAGTGTTGCGTGTTGTAAAAAATTGGTCTCTGACGATAATTTAGGAACGTAACACACCAAGAGTGTTGCACATCACTGTGTTAGATTGTGGATTTATTTGAATCCCATAAACTTTCTGCGCTGTTCTTCGAGCACTGCGAAAGCCTTTCCAGTCTTTATAACAGTATGAGTCAGTTCTTTTTTAAGCCAGTCCGGCAGAAGATTGAGTAGCGCTAAGTACAGGAGCTTCCGTGACCCCAACTATAACTTAGTTTAACGTAAATTAAAACGTGTAATGCCTCATGAAGCA
The DNA here is from genome assembly GCA_023969395.1 of Amblyomma maculatum. Taxonomy (NCBI): domain Eukaryota; kingdom Metazoa; phylum Arthropoda; class Arachnida; order Ixodida; family Ixodidae; genus Amblyomma; species Amblyomma maculatum. The sequence goes on from JAJIZL010025373.1 coordinate 94,117, forward strand.
GCAACTGGTTAAACCGGATCTCCATGGAAACTCGCTGGACCTGTTTTGGGAGGCTGTGAAAGAAGAGTGGACGCGACTCTAAGGCCTCCCTGAACTGACTACCGACCTCTATGCTTCACTGCCCGTGTGCATTCGAAATATTGTGGAGGATAGTGAAGTGCTCGCTCGGCAACAATTCGTTTTTCCAAGCTGCTTTGAAAGGCATTTTATAAAGGATTGAAAAAGTCAGTATAATTATATTGTTACAAAGAAGAAGATCGCCAGGGGCGCGAGAGGAGCCCCCGCGCTAGGCCAGTCAATAAAATCATCGTTCATCCTGTCGTCATGTTGTGCCATCCTTTTTGCTTGCCGCCACGTAACATTTTGAGGTACGGCGTACGTCACCTCCATCTTCGCCTTGGAGCATCTACGCTATCCTTACGCCGGGACCATCGACCGAGAACACTGATCGCCGAGTAGCTTCGCCCCAGCCCTTGCTGCCCTGACCCGACCAACTACCACTGCCCAGCCCCTAGCCCGGATTTAGAGACAAGGAAAACAGAAAGACCAACCAGTACCGAGCCGAAGGACCCAAGAGACCCCAAAGACCCAATGGAACCGGACAAGTACACGCAACCCCCGCCCAGTCGCCCGTCGCGACCTTGAGTCATCGGTCCCATGGACTCTGGTGGCGGATGGTTGAAGAGCTCCAGGGGAGGCGGGTCACCCAAGCATCACTGTGTTTATCGTCATCGTGGTGGCAAGCGCATCATTCTCTCCTATCTTTTCTTGAAGATCTACACCGTAACTTCACCATCGACTTCAACGAACCGATCGTGACGATCGCTCTTTGGCCCCAAGAACTGTTGCGAAGAAGATGGGCAGTGGCGCGAGAGGAGTCCCTACGCTAGGCCACTCATTAAAATCATCATTCATCATGTCGCCATGTTGTGCCGTCCTCATTGCTTGCCGCCACCTAACAATATTTTTTATCTTTTCGCATGTATTACTGCGTTTTTTTATTTATTTACCATTAAAAACTGCATAACCGATTTAAATTGTGCTACGTTCATGTTTTGCAGAAAAGTAAACTTATCTCTGATATTCGTAGATTCCTCTCTGGTGGCTTGTATTTTTTAGGCGCTAAAAGCATTTTACAGTTCATAGTACAGCAAACAACTATTGGCTTTGGGGAAGACTGCGATAAAGAGAATACCACTGGGAGCAATGTCAACTAAAAAAAGATAAAAAAATTGCCGACGATTACGTTACTGCCTAATGCGAAATTTGAGCGCAGCTCATCAGCTGTTTCACCTTTTCGATAGATTGAGGCGAAGATTTCGAGCAGGACACGTATGTACAATTACAGACAACTTTATTTTTTTTATTTTTCACAGGTATTCCTGCAAGAAACACTCCTTCAACAGTTCTTGGCTGTCATAAAAGAAGCTTTGTGGTCGGAGAAATGAAGAGAGCAGTTAAGTTATCAGGAGGTCGCGGGAGGCAGCGCGTGAGCCCATAGGAACGTTGCGCGACGATAAGATAGCAGCGTCTGACTGATGCCGCTGACGCTACTAGCGAGAGAAGAGAACGTGACTGCGTTTCGGCTTGGGATGCACGCACCGTGATCCGCTGATAGGGAGCCGTCGTTCCGGCAATCGGAGAGCACCCTCGCCGCCACGTAGGAGGAGGGGGGGGGGGGGGGGA
>JAJIZL010025373.1:105802-127378 GCA_023969395.1 Amblyomma maculatum
TAGAGAGAGAGAGAGAGAGAGAGAGAATCTAAACATTAAAACTACTGTGAGTTCACACGCGAAACCATAGAAGCCGCTCACATTCTAAAGCTAGGTTAAAATTGTGTTAGCACACCCTCAATAGCCCTGACTAAACTCGAGTTAGAATATTTGAACCAGACGCACAGTAATTTTAATGTTTAGATTCCGGGTACACTCCTCAGCCTCTAGCGGCCTGGCCTTGGTTGTTTTAGGTATTCTGTTTTTAATGCCCTTTTGGTCTTGTAATGCTCCTAATTGTCCTTTTGATTCTTTTCTCGCTCTTAATGCCCCTTTTGTGCTTTTTATCGCTCTTAATGTCCCCTTTGGCTTTTATCGCTCTAAATGCCCCTTTTGGCCTTTTTTCGATTTTATTTTATGTATCTTCGGGTCGTGCCACCTTTAACTGTTTTTACCTATAGGCCTCCCCCTTTTTCGCTTCTTTATTTTTCATAGCCCTGCCGTTCTGCCTTGCTTTGACCTACATTGTTATCGTGCGCCTTTTAACTTTGCGTTCGGTGTTTTACGAAACGTGCAAACTCAGCAGTTGTTATCAATTCTTTCACGCCCACTTTTCGTACATATATATTGTGTCACTCTCTAATAAGAACCAGTTGAAGTCAGCGCTGTGTTGTCGTTCTCTTCCTGTGTCTTTGCTTTGAAGTGCGCTAGTTTGCTTTCCAAGATGATTTACCAACTAACCCGTTCTTCCACCCTTGCCGTTAGTCACATGCAAGCTATATACCGGGTGTCCCAACTAACTTGAACCAAGGGATACAAAATAATACATTTGAGGTAAGTCAGTGAAACCAATTGCATTCAACTGCCAGCCTCCTTGCGCACTACAGGCGATTTTTTGTTTTGCAATTACTTAATTAGCTAATTATGTTAATTTTTCTAATTGATTAAATATCGGCTTTAGACCAAACATGTGAATTGGAAACTTGTAGAGCACCTTCAGAAACCCCCATTCCATTAATTGCGATAAAGAAAGTCTCACGTGTATCTTTTTTTCTTGGCTCAAAAAAAAGCCCGCGAAATACAAATAATACCACGTGACTAGTGCATTTGTGCGCCGCGATTGTGGTGCTCTCAGTCGTGGTTTGAGCGAACGAAATTAGCTGCGGCCGTGTCTCCTTCGCCCCGTTAAAGCGGCAGGCCGATAGGCCTGCGATGGCTTCTTCGCCCGCGTCCGACAGCCGGCCCACGTGATGGTGCAAGTAGCACCGAGAGCGGCGAGCCGACAGCACCGGGATTCTAACAAACCCTCCTTCTCTCCAATCAGCGAACTTTACGGCAAACGGATGAGCGATAAGGTATCAGCCACTGAATCTGCGCATACAGGCTTGGTTTGGGTAAAGGGGCGAGATGACATGTGACTCGACTAAAATTAGCGCTGCACCTTCATTTGCCGGTTCTTTATCGTCATCCGCTGGTCGTGATGTAGGCTGCTGCGGTGCACAGGCCTGGCCAAGATCGCGGTGACGACGGGCGAGCTCGAGCTCGCTCCAACCATCGCCAACATTTCTGCCTGCCGCTGCAACGGGACCATCGGGTCACGGCCGCAGCTGATTTCGTTCGCTCAAACCACGACTGAGAGCACTACGATCGCTGCGCTCAAATGCGCTAGTCACGTGGTATTATTTGTATTTCGCGGGCTTTCTTTTGGGCCCGGAAAAAAAGATACACGTGAGACTTTCTTTATCGCAATTAATGGAATGGGATTTTCTGAAGGTGCTCTACAACTTTCCAATTCACATTTTTGGTCTAAGGTGAATATTTATAAAATTAGAAAAATTAACATAATTAGCCAATTAACTAATTGCAAAACAAAAAATTGCCTGTAGTGCGCAAGCAGGCTGGTAGTTGTATGAAACTGGTTTCACCGACCTACCTCAAATATATTATTTTGTAACCCTTGGTTCAAGTTAGCTGGGACACCCGGTATATATATATATAGACTACCTGCGAACAATAGGTATGGTTTGTACGTATATATGATAGATGATACGAATAGTTCGATGCACCCATCAGCATCAGTGTTCTCATCAACATAAATGGCCGACATCCGAATGATAGTACTTGATTTAGCAATGTCTCCGGGTATGTCTTTCCATATCACCTTGAAATGAATTTAACTAGGCACAAAAGTTATAACACACGACCCGCAGTCCTCAAAGACAGCAAGTAAGCGTGCTGTAATAATAGTTAATACCGAATATTTGGTATTTTGGCGCAGCAAAGTAGGCGAAAACGAAAGATGAGAGAAAAAAAAGAACGATTAGAATGAGCTCTTAAGACGGCGAGGAGCTTTGATTTCTTACGAATCGGCACTACATTACGATCTTCAGTTGCACTACTTCTATTGATAATTCAGTGGCTGCTGCTAACAACTGCAATACTGTCACGTAGTGGTGACAAGGTCGATGACACAAATGAAGGGTCGATGATTGCATTGAAGAAACTCTTTATTGGGCTGACTTGCGCCCGTAAAATAACTAAGCAACACGGCGGGGCGATAGCAACAAACGTGCTCGTCGATCGCCGAACAAAGAATGCCCGTCAAACTCGTCAACGCTCATTTTCGAGGCTGCTCAGAACAATCTAGATAACGTCGTAAACAGCTACCAGCGCAAGTTGGAATATTGTAGAAAGACACACGAGTGGCCGGAATCTTCGACACAGATCTCAGTGCATCTTACCCTACAACGAAACTGATAAAGGTGCGACTGGCGACATCGAGCGAAAACAAAGGATACAGAACTGATACGCGATCCAGAATCAGAGTGATAAGGCCGTATGCCGACGGCTGTTAAAAAACAACAAATACAGTTTTGAACGTTTCGCGGCATTACTCTCCCCTTAAAAAACATCGCCTCGATGTTCCAAAACAAAGCAACTTAAACATAAACACTACAAAGTTTAAACACCACAGCTTCTTTAACGCGCGTAATATGGCTTCAGTCGTACAACATGTACAATTTTTGGGCGTGTGCGTCGCCATTTTGATGCTGATGTTCCTTCGGGAATGACTTCATAGTCCAGTGGTCCGACGCGGCGAATGATTTTGTACGGTCCAAAGTATCGACGCAACAACTTTTCACTTAGTCCGCGACAGCGAATTGGTGTCCAAACCTATACTTGGTCTCCTGGATTGTATTCTGTGTGGCGTCGTCGTAAGTTCTATCGTCGGCTGTTGATGCGCGGTTGGTCTTTGATACGCAGCCGTGTGAGTCGTCGGGCTTCCTCTGCACGCTGCAGGTAGGCGGCGACGTCAAGGTTGTCCTCGTTGGTTACGTGCGGCAGTATTGCGCCCAGCGTCGTCGTGGGCTGCCTGCCGTACACAAGCTTGAACGGGGTCGCTCTGGTCGTCTCCTGAACTGCCGTGTTAAACGCGAAGATCATATACGGTAAGATGGCGTCCCAGGTCTTGTGTTCAGCGTCGACGTACATGGCGATCATGTCCGCTATCGTTTTGTTCAGGCGATCCTTTAGACCATTGGACTGGGGATGGTACGCAGTTGTTCTTCGATGGCTTGTATGACTGTATTCAAGGGTAGTTTGCGTCAACTCTGCCGTAAACGCCGTTCCCCTGTCCGTGATGAGCACTTCTGGGGTACCGTGTCGCGAAAGAATTTGTTCGACAAAAAATTTGGCGACTTCTGCCGCGGTACCATTCGGTTGTGCTTTTGCTTCTGCGTAACGGGTAAGGTAGTCAGTGGCCACGATGATCCACTTGTTACCCATAGACGAAGCTGGAAAGAGGCCGTGAGTTCCATCCCAATTTGTTGAAAGGGCAGGTCTGGGGGAGGATTCGGGTTTAGTAGTCCTGCTGGTCTGATCGGCGGCGTCTTGCGTTGTTGGCACTCACGACATGTCTTCACGTTGTGGGCAACTTCGGCAGGCAGTCGCGGCCAGTAGTACTTCTGGATTCGACGCAACGTGCGTGCAAAACCGAGGTGCTCTGCTGTTCTCTCGTCGTTCAACGCATGAAAAATTTCCTATCTGAGGTTTTTAGGCACAAGAAGAGCCGCTGTCTTGTTGGGAGCGAAGTTCTTCTTTACGATGACGTCATTGCTTAAGGCGAACGGTGATAAATGTCTCCTGAACACACCAGGACGGGAAGCGGTCTTTCCTTCTAAGTAATCGGCTAGCGCTTTCAGCTCAGGGTCTGATCGCTGTCCTGCGAAACTGCTGGCGCTTACTGGCCCCAAAAAGGCATCGTCGTCATCGTCCTTCAGGGGAGCGTCGACGGGAGCGCGTGATAAGCCAACACCACCTAGACTATGAGAAGGCCAGCGCAAGTCCCCCTTTCCACTAGTCCTACGTCAAGACAGCGAGATCTGAGGATAGATCGGCGGCACCGAGCGCAAGCGTACGCAAGCAAGGAAGACTCGGCCTGAGTGGGCGTGTTTTCAGCCTATTTTTGCTGTGTTTCTAATCTGTGCTGCATAGGCGCTTGAAAGCAAGGTGTCTACAATGTCTGGGTGTTGTTTTGCGCTAAACTGTCACTAACTATGCCAATGGATCGAAAGCGTATGTGTACAAGTTTTCGTCGGCCTCGGCCCAAAATGCATCGTGGACAAAGGCTGTGCCGTGGAAAAACTTATTACCGTTGAAGTGCACTGTGGTAAGGAAGCGTTCTTGTTTGCTTCCTAATACTCGTGCTGCTATTCACCGCTATTTGATTTAGCGCAGTCTATTAAAGCGTACACGTTCCCATATTGAGCACATGATTTGGACAGCACAGCCACTAATAATGGAGTAGCATCCGTCCTGTTGTGAGTGCGGAACGAAATTGTTTTGCAATCTAAACTATTTTCTTATGGCAACAATTTTATTTCGCTAGTCGCCACGTGATCGTAGTTGCCGTTGTAAATGACTGGTTTAAAGCAAAGTTAGCTGCTCGCTGCGTTAATATACTCATGGCAATCACTGCTCCCAGCTTAAGCACCTTTTTTCTACTTACGTTACAGCTTTGTGACCAGCACATCCGCGAAAGCGACCACGACAAGCTACACCGAGTGTCGTCAAGGTCCCCCTTCCGACTAATATCTCTGCCTATCATTCTTATCTTTATCTATCCACCTAACAATGAATGTAGTCTGAGATGAATTTTGTGCCTGTGTTAATGTTTATTCAAGTAACTCTGAATGAAGGTGAAAATTTCCTCGCAACTTCATTTCTGCCATAGAAATAAATGCCAAACTTCTGATATACTTAAAAAGACTGGCAATATTAGATAACAAAGGTAACACAAGTATTGCCCTCTCCATCGCTAGAACTAAAAATTTCAAGAGATAGCTCCACAGCAGCGTTGAATAAAAAAATGCAAACGCGTAGGGTGACGACCACTTTCAGTATGATCTCACTACGATGACGCCATATAAGCTTGCACAGGCCTTGTAGTAGTCTAGGTGGTGTTGGATAAGCAGTCTGCGTCGGAATGCTTCCGGCCCGACTTATAGACTACAGTCAAGTCAAATTCTTGAAGTCGTAGGCCCCATCTGGCAAGATGGCCGGAGGGAACTTTCAAATTAGCCAGCCAGCAGAGGGCATGATGGTCGCTTACCACCTTGAATGGTGGGCCGTATAGGTATGGACGAAACTTAGAAGTGGCTCAGATGATCGCGAGGCACTCCGTCTCGGTCGTCGAGTAATTGACTTCGGCTTTTGCGAGGGACCTGCTAGCGTAGGCGATTACTTTCTCCTGTCCGGCACTCTTCTGGACGAGAACGGCTATTATGCCCACACTGCTCGCGTCGGTGTGAATTTCGGTCTCGGCGTTTTCATCAAAGTGGCCAAGTACAGAAGGGCACTGCAGGCGGCGCTTCAGTTCGTCAAAGGCTTCCCCTTACGGCGCTTCCCATTTAAAAGATACGTTAGCCTTTGTAAGCTGCGTCAACGGTTCGGCGATGCGCGAAATGTTTCTGACAAATCGTTGATAATAAGCGCACAGCCCAAGGAATCGGCGCACAGCTTTCTTGTCGGCAGGCGGTTGGAATTCTACGATTGCAGTTGTTTTCTCCGGGTCTGGGCGAACACCATCCTTACTAACGATGTGACCTAGGAACCGCAGTTCTTCGTAGGCGAAGTGGCACTTCTCTGCTTTTAGCGTTAGTCCCGATGACTTGATGGCTTCTAGCACTGTCTTCAGTCGTTTTAGGTGGTCTTCAAAGTTTGACGAAAAGACAACAACGTCGTCTAAATATACCAAACAAATTTGCCACTTCAAGCCTGCAAGGACTGTGTACATTACTCGTTGAAATGTGGCTGGTGCGGAGCAAAGGCCAAAATGGCATCACCTTGAACACAAAAAGACCGTCCGGTGTGATGAATGCGGTCCTCTCGCAATCTCTTTCGTCGACCTCACTTTGCCAATATCCATCGATATCCATCAGGTCCATCGATGAGAAGCACCTTGCATTGCAGAGCCGGTCGAGAGTGTCGTCGATGCGGGGAAGCGGGTAGACATCCTTCTTAGTAATGCTATTCAAGCGGCGGAAATCAACGCAGAAGCGAAGTGTGCCGTCTTTCGTCTTCACCAAAACGACTGGTGCCGCCCAGGGACTCTGCGATGGCTGGATTACGTCATCACGCAGCATTTCCTCAACTTGATCGCGTATGGCCTGGCGTTCTCGCGGCGATACACGATAGGGGCTTTGGCGCAGAGGTCGGGCGTGTTGTCCGTTATAATGCGGCTCTTGGCCAGTGGTGTTTCTCGTACCTTCGATGATGACGAGAAGTACTCCCCGTAGCTTCGAAGAAGACTGAGAATCTGGTCTTTCCTGTTGTAGGTCAATGCCGGGTTGATGTCAAATGTGGGCTGACGGAATTGGTCCGGCGCGTCTTCAGCGTTTGGTCGTGGAGGGTGAATACCTCTTTGAGGTCCGCGAATTCGTCGAGAAAAGCGATTGTCGTGCCCTTGTTGAGATGCCGGTATTTTTCGGTGAAGTTTGTTACCGACACCTGAGCTTGACCTCTCCGGAATTTTGCGATGCCTCTTGTGATGCCGACACCTCGTTCTACGAGCAATTGGATATTTCCTTCGACGACGCCTTCAGCGGTTTCGATTTTTGCGCTACCTACGCAGTCTGCGACGCTTGATCGGGGCGGGACGGTCAATTCTCCATCGAGGACGTTTAGAGCCATGTGTTGCGTTGAAGTCGTCGTAGCAGGAATGGCTTTGTCTTCAGAGAGCTTGATGAGCTTGGATCGCAGGTCGATGATAGCCCTATTTTCATTTAGGAAGTCCATGCCTAAAATCCCGTCGCGGGAACACGGCTGCAGGACCACAAAGCTGGTGGGGTAAGTACGCCCATTTACGGTTATTCTTGCAGTACATCGTCCCGATGGAGTGATTAGGTTGCCACCTGCTGTGCTAATCAGCGGGCCATCCCAAGCGGTTGTAACTTTCTTGAGATGAGAGGCTAACGGTCCACTGATGACTGAATAGTCAGCTCCTGTGTCTACAAGGGCAGTGACTCTGCGACCGTCGACATCAACTTCAAGGTCACTTGTTCGCGTCCTCTCATTGCACGTAGGCCTCGGTGTTTGATCTCGGCACCGTCGTTTCTTCAGGTCATGGCCGGTGCATACCGATATTACTTCGCCGGGCGGCGGTGTCGGCTAGCACCCTGGTTGTGTTGTCGTCGATGTCGTCGTGTGGAGCGGCGGTGAAATGGCTGTGTCGTCGTTAGTGGTCGTCGGCGGCGGAGGATGTTCATCGTTTCGCCGTTGCGCAAGCTCACCTTCAAAGGTTGCTGCCTTTAGTTTCCCCTACGGGGGCTATGAGACCGTCCTTGCAAGCAACCGCGGCCCGGCGACGCAATTCGGGCATTGTACGGCGATGGGGAGCATGACAGACGCCATGGCGACGAGTGCTCTCCGCTGCGCAGGAAGTCGTTGATTTTCTGTGGTCGCTCGCCAGGACGGGGACGTGGGGCGTCGAGGGCGAAACTACGGAGGCCGATCCGACTGTACGGGCAGTGTCGGAGGATGTGTCCTGCTTCACCGCAATGGAAGCAGAGCAGTCGGTTGTTAGATGTTCTCCAGGCGTCGCATTTCCTCGGGCTTGGAGATCATTGGTAGAGTTAGCGGGCGGCACCAAGGGGCGGCTTTCGGGGGCAGGATTGTAGCGACGAGGGCTTGGGAGATCGCATCGGCTTGAGAGGTCGCGTCGGGGTGCAGGACGACGTAATGCAGCCACATTTTTCATCGCTGCTGATTCATGCACTATAGCCATCGGAGGCGTCGCTTGAGGAACGCCCAGTGCCTGCTGGACATGATTTTCGAACCAAGCTCGGGCATGTCCTTGGAGAACAAAGCAGACTTGCCTGAGTTTCGCGGCGTCATTCTAGCCGGTGAATTCTTTCCACACAGTCGAAAAGGTCCATCCACTCTTCCGCATATTCACTGGGCAATCCTTGGAAGATGGGTGGGCTGCCTGGGCTGCACGAAGACGACTGGTTCTGTTGACTGGGCCATTTTCAAAGTTGATGCCTTCCGGAGTCGAACGGGGTCAGGCGGCAAACCATGTTCGGGATGTAGGCCTTGGAGTCGGCAGCTGGCTCGGTGACCTGTAGGCTCAGGGCGACAGGAACAAGGCTGAGGTCTTCGCTTGAGGGATCAAGGGAAGCACCTCCACCAGATGTCACGTGGTGGTGACCGGGGTCGATGACAGAAATGAAGAGTCGGTGATCGCACTGAAGAAACTCTTTATTGGGCTGATTTGCGCCCGGAAAAGAACTAAGCAACTCGGCGGCGGCCATAGCAACAAACGGGCTCGTTGATCGTCGAAGAAAGAATACCTATCACACTCGTCAACGCTTAATAAAGGCTGCTCAGAGCAATCTAGATAACGTAGAAAACTGTTACTAGCACAACCAGGAAGATTGTAGAAACATAAGCAAGTGATCGGAATCTTCGATACTGATCTCGGCGCATGGTTCGCAACCATTAAAATGATAACGCGTCGTACCGCGACAACGAGTATGAACAAACACGGGATACAAAATTGATACGTTTGCCAGAATCACAGTGATAAGGCCGCATGCCAGCGGCTGTTAAAAAACAACAAATACAGTTTTGAAGGTTGCGCGGCAAAATGCTTTCTTGAAATTAGCTAATTGAACGAACCAAGAACGGGAACCTGATGCGCAAAAGCTATATTATGCAAGACAATGCGCCTGCAAGACATATCGCTGCACTTCCGAAGGCGCCGCAAGCTCACCTCACTCGCATGCCGCTGGCGACCAGCTGGGCCATACAGATATCCACTGGAGGCTCGGAGGATACCAATGAGGAAACACGGTAGGTAAAGCACTTAGTGGATACATGCCTAGTGGGGTAATGGCGTTCAGAGAAAATAGCGAAGCATGTAAACGCTATTTTTCTTTTGTGCATGTGCGTGTGTGTGCCTGTGTGTGTGCGCGTGTGTGCGCGTGATGAGCGAGCGTGTGTGTGCGTGTGTGCGTGCGTTGGTGTGTGCGTGTGTGTTTGTGTGTGTGCGTGGGTGTGTGTGTCAGACAGGGTGGGCATTATGGCTGCTAATTGAGCCTGCTATGTATCAGAGTTAATGCTCAATTGGCAGCGTCTCACGCTGAAGGCATGGCGTTGCGACTGGGACGAAATGGGAGGTAGCGTCTCGCGACTTGGAATGCATGCTTCCTAGGCCAGATATGGAGAAATATCTGTGTTCAATTTCAGATAAGCGGTAATTGTGTCTTTTCCGGTGTGACCTGATTCATAGCCGGATATCCAAATGAAGCAATCAAAGAGTTTAATTTACCTGTCCTTGTCCGCGGTATATGGAAATGCGAGATCAGGTCTAAACGTCCTGGATAAGAGAATGAGGGCATGTACACCGACTAGCAGGCAGGGCGGAATGCACCTCGTATATGACATGTCATCCAGCCAGGCCAAGGTAATACCGGTCACAAAATACCGGGACACAAGTGCACACTAATGCGGCGGTTTTGTATAACGGTTTTTGCTATGCGCATTTTCATTCTCTTGCTTTTCGTGACCCTAACCTCAGAAGCCAAAGTCGCTAACACACAACGCTTATTTTATTCTCACTTGGAGCATCAGCTGTCGGCTACACGACAGGCAGAACGGCAAGACAATCAATAAAGCATAGAAATGATACAAAATCCAGCGTGTGCAATTGCTTTCCACCCACCATAGTTACTGGAAAAACTTCTGGCGCCCAGTGTGACCACAAGAGCACCATTTAATTTCCATGTAAGCGAATCAGCAGTAAGGAAGGTAACAATGTACACTTTGACGGGTTTACCACACAAGACAAGGAATTAGACCAGATAGAACAAACTATACAACACATGCGAGCACAGATAAGTGTGGTTTATTGAGGAAAAGGACCGATAGAGGCACCTAAGATCTGCCTGGAGTGGTATGGCTTGACAGTGTTGATGGCTCCCGGCTGTGACTTCCCTCGACGATCATTATGCGTATGTGTAAAATGTTGTCCGTTCTTAGTGCGAACACGTGTCCAGGTGGTTTCTCTTTTCAAAGCGTCATTGCGACCAATCGGGCCTCATTCGAAGCAAAGTAGAGCAGGAACAGATGGTCCTGGACGTGATGCTTCTTGCGGGCAGCCACTTTACTTCAATACATGGTCGAAAGAATAAGATTTGGATGGAGCGCATTTGGCAAGCACTCGCAGATTATGACTAGCAGCTTACCGGTATCGCTCAAGAAGAAAGTATACAACAGTTGCATCTTGCCTGTACTCACCTATGGGGCTGAAACGTGGAGGCTAACCAAGAGGGGTCTACTTAAGTTGAGGACAACGGAGAGGGCTATGAAACGAAAAATGGTAGGAGTAACATTAATAGATAGGAAGCGTGAAGAGTGGATCAGAGAAATAACTTAAATTACTGACATTCTAGTGGAAATCAAGAAGAAATGGGCATGGGCAGGACATGTAGGGCGAAGAGAGGATAACCGATGGTTGCTTAGGGTAACAAACTGGATTCCAAGGGAAGGAAAGCGTAGCAGGGGGCGGCAGAAAGTTAGGTGGGCGGATGAAGTTAAGAAGTTCGCAGGGGTCAAATGGATGTGGCTAGCACAGAACCGGGTTAATTGGAAAAATATGGGAGAGGCCTTCAACCTGTAGTGGGTATAGTTAGGATGATGATGATGATGATGATGGCCGAATCAGGTGCAATGGAACTTAGAAAAGAGCGACCACTTCTTTGCGGTTTTGCACTGACGTTGACGGCCATTTACTTTGTTTCTGGTTAACGATCAGCCATAGCGATTTTTAAATTCAGTTCAGTAAAAAGACACCAATGTGTGAAGGCTGATGGCAAATCATGCCTAGTCGTTCATCGCTAATATTTAATTTATGATGTAATCACTGAATGTAACTATTGTGGCGTTCAGGATTTTCCGCAGCGCACGATGACAATTAGGAACGCCGCTGATGGCGTCATCTGTAAAGGCCATGCATTTCCAAGGCATAAATGTTTGCAGTAAGGAAGAAAACCCACAACAACGAAGTTAGAGGCCGCGAGGCGTTGTTTGACGGCATCGGGTGACTTACAGAATAAGTTTTGGCATACAGCTAAAATTTGAAACATCACCAATAATGAAGTCTGTCATGCTCCTTGGTGAGCTTAATATATCATAGTATGGGCATAATTTGAACTTCCGGCAAAGAGGCGCAAGGCACACACGCAAAGAGATGAGAGAAAAGCGCGTCTTTCGAGAAACACTAAGACCGCACTGAGCTCTTCTTCAGGAACCACCAAAAAGAGGGATCAAATCCAGGCGCGGGAGACAGCATCCACATTCCCCCGTGCAGGTAAACGCAGCGTACAGAGCAACAAGAAGCACTGGAATGGTACGGTCATGCCACGCTTTGCTAGGCAGAACGTCGCAAATGCCAGAAAATATTCGTGCTGCAGCGCGGTAGGAGTGGGCCACGTTCTTGCACTGGCCGCAGGAGTCATGAGCGATGGGGGGGACTCAGCGCTCAGTGCAAGAACATTACGTAAATAACAGACCTGAGATAAAGCGGCGCCGAATGTAGAAAGTGCGTAGGCGGGGATGCTCTGTAAAGAGCGGTAATTACGAACGATGACTTCAAATCCTTCAGGCAGTGCACGTATAATGGGAAAATGAGGCAGGAGAAGAGTGCTAGAACGCGTCTGCGGTATAGGAGAAATCAGTAGGGAGCGGAAAGAGATGTTTTAACTTTTCCTTTTGAGGAGTGCTGGCGGACAGAATGGAAGTAGGAAACAAAGTATATAAAACGAAACAAACAAATCACGCTGTGGCTTGAGCGACGTCAGCAATCACGGATGACAGTAAAATAACAGTGAAGATATCTGAACTAACTTTCAAGAGCATGATAGAAATGAAGCTGACAGAGAGGTGTATCGCAAAAGCTTCAACCATTAGCGCCACCGACTCGCCGTGGTGGTGCATGGGTAGGGCGCTCGGCTGCTGTTTAGAAGGTTGCGGTCGAAACCCACCGCTGGACACCCACCGGTAAAAATGGGTACAAACGTCCCCCAGCCTGGTGCTCAGCTTTTCTAGGGGTGTGCATTTGGAAGAAGCTCCGTAAACCCCGCTGCGCGCCCCTCCTCCGCAGTGGGCCCAAACCCAGTTCCGAACCTCGCAGCCTCAAAGGTGGTGCAGCTTGTCTTGCAAAAGTACTTCCTTTGAGCCTCACCTGAAGTGCTTGAAGCTGCAGCAGTCCTAAAAAAAAATCCAGCCACTACAGAGCATTGGTCCAATCCCACTCCTTGGCAAGGCCGAGTGGAAGAAATGGGCGGACCGAAACATCACTCGAGGCTTCACAGCCCTGGACGCCATTCTCACCGAGACAGCAGAGAATTACTGCTTCGGAGATGAAGTGACATTTGCAGACGCCTGTCTTGTTCCACAAGTGTGCAAGGCGTACTGCTTTGGTGTCGACGTGACAACCTTCCCGACGATACGGAGAATCTAGGAGGCACTACAACAGCATCCGCTGGCCAAAAAGGGCCATCCATCGTGCCAGCCAGACACTCCACCTACAGGGATTCCCAACACCGCTGACCTGTTCAAGGGCCACATAATGGGCATTTTGCCGCGCGAGGCGGGCTTATTGTTGTCCGATGGCGGGACGGAGACCGAAGCACACAGCAGCACATAAGGTCACGGCCCAAATAGTTGCGCCGATGTGGCAGTGATCCAACATTTTGGTTCATGGCCCCTTTTCCCAAGCATTTCACCCCAGAAGAGCCGAGCACCAGGCCTGGGAAAATCTTGTACCCATTGGAAACCGGCGGGTACACGGCGGCACTGGGAATTGAACCCCGTATCTCCCGAATGCGGGGCAGATGCTCTACCACAAGGCCGCCGCTGCGGCCGCATTTACATGGAGGCGAAAAGCTAGGCGCCCGTGTGCCGTGCGATGTCAAGGGAAGCTCAAGAAGCCCAGGCAGTCAAAATTTCTGGAGCCCCCCACTTCGGCATATATGGCTAGCCTGAGCCGCTTCGGGACGTTAAACCCCATTAACAAACAATTAGCATCATTTAGCAGCACATGTAGCCCCTGCGTATCGCGACGTTTTGGAAAAAAAGGATAAACCCAAATGACTATCATGAGGTCTTCTCCACCTATAATCCAAAGGGTAAATCTTATGCGACCCGTTGAGCAGCATAGCACTTTTATGAGGAGTTAAATGGCCCACATGAACGCCAGGCATATAGTCCTTGGGACATGTAGATTTAACCATTGTAATTATTTTAACGAGATATGTAAACGCATCATATGCATTACCAATGTTTGAATTGAGTGCACGAAAATTTCGGCAGTAAAGATATCCATAGTTAAAATATTTTCTTTCCTTGGGGATCTATAGTGATAGTGGTGCGCAGATTACACAAAACATATGAGAATGCATGCAAACACTGCTAGATCCATAAGTTCCACATTTTTGTGGATAAGATTTTAAGAGTAGTCTCACTGAGGCTATTCCAACGGTAGCTCATCAAGATTTCACAACAATCATCGGAGCCATGAACACCGAAATAATAAAAAATGGGAAAACATTCGGCCATTTTTGAGCGTAAATAATACCGGGCGCGAGGACATAACGTGGCACCACCTCTCAGCAGTCCCACGTGAAGTACTAATTGGGATAACTCGCGTTGAACTGCTGCGGTGCGATCGTTTCTTATGCAGTTTAGCTGCGCGCTAATGCTGCATTCACATATTCACATATAATTTGGGCTTATTTAAGATTAATTTTTGCTATTATGCACATTCATTCATCAAAACAGCACTTCATCGAGCCAGCTATGCCACCGAAGCGTCGGCCCGGCCGATAAGTTTATTTGGACGAGGACGCAGACTGGCCAGCGTTGTTGCCATTATGGAAGCAACTGAAGCTTACACACAACAAGTCAGCAGCAAGCTGCCACTGAACCTCAATTATAGGAATCCTCCTACGCGTCTGACCGATGCTGACCGCCTTCAAATAGCGCCGTCGGAAGCGGTTCCTTTCACCTGCTCCGTTGAACATATATTAAAACAGACAAGTTAGAGTGTGGGGAATACAGGGTTTAATTTTATAGCAAGGGCTAAAACTTACTTCCCATGCAGCGAATTCATGCGCACTGACTACCGGTTATTGGCAATCGTGGTTTGGGCGCGCATATTTGTTTTCCCCGCGCAGAGCAGCTTTGCTGACGCATACCTCAACATATCAGAACATGAAATGCTCTATTTTCCATTTATTCACTTACTCTGACATTTCAAAATACAACAGCATTGCAGACACTGCCTGAGACTACTCACCATGGATACCGCTGCCCGTGGCTCCAGTATTTTTTGTTCACTTCAGTGAAACTACGTGTCAACACCCTGGTTCAGAAGAATGAGACCTTCTGTCTTTCGCACGATCCTTCCCTGTTCGGAGAGCGTACTGCTCCGTGAAAGCAGCATGATTTGTATTTTGCCTGAAATGCGTCGTCGTTAGCTTCACAAATTAAAATGTGCGCGCCGTTACTTCTACCGCTAATCACCGAACTGTTTAGCGCAAACTCCACGAAAAAATCTTGCTAACTGAAATGTCTCCTGCATACATAAAAATGACCACTCGCTTCTTTGCCCATTAAAATCTTGAATGAGAAAGTTTCCGCGAGGCTTTTTGTTTTGTCAGTTTTCAGGTATTAATGGGAGCTTATTGCGCCGGGTTCCGTCGCGTATGTCCGGATACAAAGCAATAACGGACAGTGGCAACAACTTAAATAAACTTCAGCAACCCCAGCAGAGATGCAAGCTCAAAGATACAATGCTGCCACTCATTATCAAGCAAAACTGCCGAAAACAACGCGACTATTAGCGTTTAAGAAGCACTGATTCAATTGCGCGTCTGCTGCAGCAGCCGCAAGAGGAGTCACGTGATCCCACTTGCTCCCCTAGGTCGACGCTAGCGCCATTCACTCCAATGGTGGCGCTCGCGGCCAATAGTCTTTCGCGTCCTCCGGCAGCTGCCATTTCCATAAAGAGTCCCATTTTGGTGTCTGCCATTCGCCCTAGTTGCGCTGTGGGCACCCACTGCTTGCTATATTTAGGGAGCTCGTGAGGCGATAAACGATTGCTTCCAAACTCTTGGTGATCACTTGAAAACAACGGTCAAGTGTCAGGAATGATGGGATGGTACTTGAAAAATCTCCTAGAGGAAGACGAGGGTTTGTAGTTTTTTTGCTGAGGGGAAAGGGCGGTGTGAAAGAAGTAGCCGCCGTTATTCGCTCGTTATTGTCTGCTAAGATCTGCTGTTATACCCAGTGCCCTTTAAGCAAGGTATTTAGGTTTAAATGACAAACAACGCACAAAATCTTTCCCAATACTGAGCTCCTCCGGGGTGGCGCAGCGGTTACGGCGCTAGACTACTGTTCCCAAAGACGCGGGATCGAATCCAAGACTCGGGGGCCACTTTTTCGATAACGGCGAAAAGAAATGCGCCCGTGTGCTGTGCGATGCCAGTGCACGTTAAAGAACCTTAGGTGGTCGAAATTTTCAGTCCCCCACGACGGCGTCTCTCATAGCTTGAGTCGCTTTGGGGCGCTCCACAGACCAAACCGAAGATTTCATTTTATTGTGTAGTTTTTGTACTATACAACTGTACTCTGTTTCCAACCCTGTCCATTTTAGGGTTTTGCTTCCAGCTGAATTTTCGCACAATTTCGCCTTACGTCTTACCCATAGGATCCTCAGCATCCCTTTATGTCGTCCTCAACCACCACTTGACACTGCTGACAATTTCCGACATAAGTTCAAACATACAGTTTTATTGAATATGGGGTATATGTATCATGCAGGAAGTATAAGTAATAACAGTGATATGGGCAATAAGGCTACGGACCAAATAAACATACTGGCTTTATGGGCTATACAAGCATTATGGGTAATACAGACAGTAGGGTAGTATCGGCAAAATGAATCATATGGAATCCGTAGTCATAGATTCCATAAGACGTGGTGGAAATTGTACCGGTGCTCTACACTGCGTTAAAAAAGAATAGCAACTACTGCAATCTTTTGTATCATTCATTCATGTTTTTAATATACATCTGCACCTTCATCTCATGATAAGCACAGATTTCACTTGTTAGTCTTCAACATTTCAGCAGTGTGCGTATTGTTATGATTGGCGTCTCAGTCAAGGTTCACGCGGCTCCAGCAGAACGCCGCGGGAGCCAAGCGACAGCTATCAAGAACGGCGACGATAACTGGCGTTCTGTCCGCGTACTGCGGCGGTCAGTTATGCCACCGGACCGGAACGGGGGAAGCGACCTCAGACACGACCAGCCAGGGGCTTCTCCTTGACAAAGGGCGTCAACCAGCCTCCTCGACGGAGGAAGCCTAGAGCGGAACCTAGCCTATTTCTTGAAGGGGGAGATGTACGCTACTCACCCCCTCCCCTCTGCCACGGAATGCCAGGTCAATAGTTTTGACCATCGCGACAGCACGTGGCGAGACACCTCAGCAGACAACCAGCTTTCATCGGGTACCGAAATTCTGTCGTTAACCAGGCACAATATCGTCATCACAGACAGCGAAGTTGACCCTCGCCCACCATCAGAAGAGCTGCGAAGAGGTTCCAGTGAGGCTCCTAGCATTGAGGCGGGCTTTTGTTGACCGCGCGTGCCCACCGGATTCGACTAGGCCAACTTAACTGCGTTTTGCGGATGCTATATTGAGACGTGGAACTGTATTCACAAAAAGCTCTCTTCTCGACCGAGTTTCTCTTCCTAACCCGACATGTAAGTAGTGTACTTAAACTTCTTTGTTTTCCAACTTCGCCTACTGCTCTCCGTTCGATGTCTTGTCCACCTGATCACGCTACTACGAAGTCTTGGTCCCGGAACCTGATCGCATCAGTACCTACTCATCTTTTGTATCAGTTTACACAGATGAACATCACTGGGATTCTTGTTGATATAAAAAATATATTTACAAATTATCAAAAAGAAACAAATGTTTAAAAAGAAAGAATGCCTAATATAATTCATTGCTAGATTCATTTTATGAAATTGGTCAATAGCCATGAAAGGTTAAACTCAAAGGAATAGAAAAAAGTACACTGAAACACATGCACACTTCATTAATGTTAAGGTTGCGTACTATGCGTGTGGAAACGAGCGAACGCATTACAGCAAAAAAGACAGGTCTAAAAGCAAATTCTGATTGGTTATAGCTACCACGTTGACAGTGGTCGGGTTTTTTTTTTTTTTTTTTGGGAGTTCACTCAACAAGTTTTCGAAAAGCAGCTACATGAAGCTCCTTATCCCTTTCCTCCTGTGTTCCAAGGTGGCCCAAACAAGCTTCACTGCTTTATTGTAGCAAAGTCCTTTCGCTGAATCAGTAGTCACTGCCGTCGAAGTTCAGGAATATACACTCATCACCAAAGAGGTGAGCCAGCAAGGAACAGAAAAAAAACGAGTAATACGTCCGTATACGTGTATGTAATAATCACCTTTATGCCACAGGCATACTTCATCACAGCACACAAAATGTTACATTCGAATTATAGTTTTGTAGTAAAATAATTACACTAAATTCATTCCATGCTGAACGAACAAGGTTTTGATGTTTGTTCTTTACCTTCTCCAATTTCGTTCGAAGCTTTTGTTGGTTTTCAATGAACTATCTAAATGAATTCCTCTTATTGCCTCTAGCAAAACATTTTATGTATGCCGAGGACGTTCTTTGAATTGTTGAAGCTAGTGCAAAAAGTTGTGCGTCCAAACATTACAAGATACACAGTATTTCTTTTTTGGGGAGTTTGAACCAGTTTGTGAACAACGCGAAAAGGTTACACATGTCATTGATATGCGTCATACACATGCCAGAACACTCCTTTTCAAGTTTATTTAGCTCACAATGCAAAATTTTAAAATTTTTAAAAGGCACCGAATAACATTTATGTGCCTTATGAAACTTGTATATCCATTTGTTATAACATGAGTTACTTCGAATTAAAAGTGGTTATACTTAATTAGATATCAACAGCATGCAAGGAAAGTGCCAAATTTACAGGAGAGTGCGTACTGGTGTAAATTCGGAAGACAAACTGACACAGAGGCGCTTATTGCAAAATACAATCAGCTGGTCGCCTATTTTTGTTTCTGCGTGACGAGAAAAAAATTCCAAGGTTATTGCTGAAGGACTGGGCATCGTTGTCACGTAATATAAGTTCACAGCACAACACAGCCTCTAATTACTCTAGTTTAGAAATGCTAATTTAGAGATGCAGAATAGTAGTCCTGAAACCTACAGCATTAGCTAGAGTTCTCCATTCAAACATTACCCGTTTTATATGGATCTTATTTTTTTCAGGTAATGCATCGCACTTTGCAAGGGCATTATACCGTGCTTCCACAAGATACATCTTTTATGTGAAAATTCTATCGCGCATTCTCTCGGGGAACGAATCCATTTCCGCCACATTCTCATTTTGTCGTGATCTGGAATTTCGACGTTCGCCTGTTCCCCGGCGAAGGCGTCATAAATTTCCCTTTACGGCATGGGCCTTTGATGCCCCATCGCGCAAAACTGCATTTCAGATTGTCTCGTTCGAAAAATTATTTAGCTTCAGCTGCCAACCAATCCAAGTTTCCCCGCTTTCAAGACAGGCATGACACGAAAGCACCAAAAAAAACAAATATTGGGGCATATTAAATGCCTGGTTGCATCCACTTAAGATTTCAGGCTCCTCGAACGAAACCTCATATCCAAAACATGGGACAGTAGGTGCGAAGCCTGCGTACACGCGCTCGCTCCGGATATTCTCCTGTCTCACGTACTCACAACAGAACTTCTTCCCAGAAGTGATAGAGTGCAGCAGCCCCTTGTAGGTAAAGAAATGAAAACGAGAAGAGAAAAAAAGATGAGCCCCGCTTGTCAGGTTTACCACCTCGGCTCAGGTGTACGAAGCATGGGCAAAGCGTGCATGTATGCCCGTGAACGAGCGTCTAGACACGTGCCCGCAACTCCAAATTCCTGGGTCTGAATGCAGCAGTGCGGCTTCTATTTCGATCCTACTTGAACAGGGCTCCGTATTTTCGTTTCTACTTTTCTGATGCTTCATTGTTGTTTTTTAGTTATACCTTCTAGACGCTCTATATAGGGGCCGTAAAAAGATGATAACGCCCCGTTCTTACGATGTATGCCCCCCCCCCCCCCCCCCCCCCCAGGGCTCAAAAAGGCTCCAAATAAAACCAGTCCCAAAACTAGAAGTAATAGAGGTCCAACACCAGCCCGAAGGGGCCAAAGCTTAAAATAAAATGCCCCTCCACACGCTCAAAGTGTGGAAACCAATGTCAGAATGATGTAGGCAGCGAAATGTGTAACCGAAATTCGAGGCACGCAGACTAAACGAGAATTTGTGGCCGACGTGAGGCGGCTTCGTTTTGCATTTAGATTGGCGCGGTGACCTGCTCGCTTTTCCGCGAAGAGCACACGTGCCTGCCTTCGTTTTCCTGTCTTTGAGCTACTAAACGGATGTAAAAGACCTGAACCCCGACATTGTAAGGTGACCGCAACAAGAGCACTTGCGTCTCCATTCTTTCTGCAATGAGTCGGTTGTTTCCTTTTCCCTTTCCCATCTTGGGAATCAGGAACGAGAAACAAACGACTCGACTACCATCTGAACCGCACGAATGATGCTTGCACTAGTCTATTGTAGATCCAGTTTTTTATCATGTCCCCTTTATTTAATTTATTTAAACAACACTGAATAAGTTCTCAACTTATACAATTTTGGTGCAGACCTCAGCTGCACCTTGAGAAGCATCTTATTAACTTGTTTCCTGAAAGATATATCTCTGGTAATGCTATTTACTGCGCGTCCAATAGGGCCCGTGAAATATGTAAAATAATAACCGCGGTACCGTGCGCTGCCGGACTGCTATTGTTCTACTCTCTAGTGTGTGACTGATAAACAAGGACATCGGCAATGTGAATACGGCCATGATGATCAAAAATGGCAGTTATGCTGATGAATGTGTCTCCGTCTCCTCATTTGGCCCTTTGACGGCGCAAATAAGTGCCCCTGCCCGAGCGTTTCTTCACTCATGCAAAATCAAAAAGCCGCTTTCTTTTGAAACCATAACTGCTTCTCAATGATCGGCTGGAGGCATGCATTTTCGTTGTCATATGACAAGAGCCGGCTACCCACATACTTAACTGTGGTCATAAACCAATTTTCCTTCAGCGTGGAAGCAGACACACCTTCATCAAACGTGTATATCCATCGCATTCTTGACAGCTGCGCAACAGTAGCGCGCAGCGCTCCTTCGCGTCGCTAATTTGTTATATTTCTTAGGCAGTTTTTGTTTTCGACGCCCAGCAAGGAAAAGCGAACTTTGACTTCTAGAAATCCTTCATATATGTAATACCTGAATGGGCGCTGAAAAGAGAACAAGAGAGAAACAGACGAACGGAAAGGCGGGGAGGGTAACTAGGAAATGCCCATTAGGTTACCTTACACGTGCGAAGGGGAGGAAAGGGAGAAAGGGTAAAGAAAGAGCGGCAATGAAATCTGATTTTTACGGGTTCATAGTGCGCTAAGTTGAAGGGACGGGAAGGGGTGCACTTCTAATCGCGAATTCAACACCTGAATCCTTAGTCTTGATGTTTTTAATGGTGTTCTAAACTTTGAGGATCACACTGCGGATCTGGAGGCAATAATTAAAATGTTTAGCTAATAAACATCATTATCGATTACTTAAAGTGAAAATAAAACTTAGCATGTGTTACTGTAAAGTACTGTTAAGGTTCAATTCGCGGCCGAAGTACTTTTGATTTTTGAACTTCTGGCTCAATTCGTCTAGGACGTTTTCATATGTATATAAACGTAAAGGAGATGACGCACGGTGGAAAAACAGTAAACTTTAATCTGACGTTTCGGCCAGGGTCCGGCCTTTGTCATGGATTTAGGTTTCTACATTCCTTCACAAAGTCCGGACGCCGGCCGAAACGTCGGATTAAAGTTTACTGTTTTACCGCCGTGCGTCATCTCCTTTACTTTT
>JAJIZL010025373.1:132378-158502 GCA_023969395.1 Amblyomma maculatum
TGGTGCGGCGATATTAATAGAGAACAAGGAATTGCAGCGATAGCATGAGATGTACCTGGAAAGAAGGCTAGCTATATGATTTTAGCACCTTGCTGCACCATAATGCATGCCTCCCGCTGAATTAGGAACAAAGAGAGAATATTGGCTTGCAAAGGCTGGAAACAAAAAAATTATGCCGTTCGAGTTTAGCGGCTAAAGAGATCTGCGCAAGCACTCGCCTTGCCTTTGCAGCGTGCTATGGCTCCTGTTGAGTCAACGTAGATGCTTTTGATTTTCAGATCTCTCAGATGTAAAGTACCCGTATAGCTGCAATGCTTGGTCTCTCACATATTGGTTTTATTTATTTTGCAAGTTGGCACAAGCATCCTTAGACTCGTACTCATTACCATACTATCGTTACCTAATACACTATATGAAAGACAAATACACATAATACAAATCTCTGCGTAACCAAGCAGTGCAAACGGTTATGCGTGATCTATTATAGCAACGTGTCTCACTTGGGATCCAGGTCCCCCAGCGGTTAATTTGACATCTCAACCTCCTACGCCTCAATGTGGCTGCGCGAGTTGACAGCTCTTGCCATGACACGTGGTCTGGCGATGGTCAAACAATCAACACACTTATCAGTGCCAAGCCCTGTCACCATGCCAAAAAACCACATGCCAGGGCTTCACCTCTCCCGTACTTTTCGCATACGGTTCTTTGCGGCATGCACCATTTTTCTCTCGCTTTATTATTTTGACGACAAATCCTACAGAAAAAGCATAGTTACGCACACTGACTGTGATGACTGCAATTATGCTAATAATATTTTGAACAAAAAAAAACGGTCGGGCGTTTTGAAGGCTATGTCTCACAACCACCAAACAAGAACGCGTATTCGACATGTCGTCAATACAAAAACCACTTGACGCCACACCCTCCCGCTCACGACACAGCAGCAATAAAATACCGGCATGTGGATGTAGATATTAGAAGTAAATTGATCGTACGTTGTGATCTGCAAGACTACTTTAATTAACTTGCACTGTTTTATCAACTACTATAGTGGTTCGTTATCCAAGCTCTGTCTTAGTTACTACCTTTACCTTTTTGACTTCGTCTGCTACAGTCCCTAAAACGGCAAAGTGGCTAGGGTGTCCACTAGGAGGCAGAGGTGACAAGTTCATTCCCGCCAGCAGCGGCACGTTTCGATGGAGGTGAAACGCAAGTCGCTCGTGCACTCATTTTTGCAAATGCAAAATTAGGTACAGTGCTTGGTAAGTTGGTCATAATTACGCTGGAGCCATCCACTACTGCGTCTCTCATACACGTCATTCAGAGCCTTCAAATTTGCATATGCTCTAGAAATTCACTGATAAATGAAAACTTAACGCTGAAAAAAAGTATTATTTGCACTATTACAATAACCTCTAATTCGAATTTTGCACACCCTATTTCAACACTCTGAGATATACTGAGGCCAAGATGTTGAGAGATGCTTGTTATATGTGCAGCTACAAACAACTCTTTTTTTTTCTCAGAAGCAGAGAAAGCAGAGCCAGGATTGAGCTGCGCACAACTTGTGGCTTTTCTGTCTCTGCTTCAGAGAAATTCTCTATGCCTCGTGACTCCCTCTTGGCTCTCTTTTGCTCGGTGACCGACAACGCAACTAAAGGCAATACGGCACAACCGCTGGACGGGAACATAAGTAGTGCGCTCTAAAGCACAGTCCAAGTTACGTTCGGCAGGATAAGAGTGCGGTTTTAAATTTCAGAAAAATAAATTTGAATTTTTAAGCTAGACGAGTCTACACTCCTTCTAACTTTGCTCTAATTCCGCCTCGCTTTTTTCCTTTGGTTCGTAGGAAGCATGGCGAAGGAAAAAAGAAAGACTGCCAGTTTGCTTTACCGAAAAACTCGATAATGATTTTGTCTACAATAATAAGCGCTTAAAAATGAAGTAAGATTTTTGTTTCTAAATGGCCCACAAAAATGACCGTCAAAATTTTCAAAAATATAATCGGCGATATCACACCCTTAGATTTACCACGACCTGCAAGTCTAAAAAGGCAATTTCATTTAAGGTGCCGTCAACAATTCATTTTGTTGCGCACGTGCGATGCAAAGCCGGCGTCGCTAGACCTGCTAATAGCACGCATCATGAAACAGAGGAGGCGAAAAAAGCAACAGTTTTAAATGTGAAATTAAGGGATGTTACGCTAGTGAGAGAGCTCGCCTGCGATGCATAAGTTCGCAGCCTTGGCCATAACGATTTCCACATCAGCGCAAGCACCGTTAATACACCTAAAGTATTATTTCACCTTCAAATAGAAACAGTAGTACAGAAACGGCAGCATGAGGCTTACTAATCACTTGGTGATTGCCTCGTTGATTGTTACTTCTTTATTATACACAAAACCGCCTGTCATGAGATAACGCTCTACATGTTCGACCAGCAGGCAAATACACAAACTGAACCTGTTTCCACCTCTTACAAGCTTGCTATGCTTTGCGTAGTCGGCAGCGTGTCTTGCTCAAAACACGAGGACCGTTGCTTTGAACCATGTCTGGGTGCTTAAAACTAGTCTTGCGGAAAACATAGTTTCTTTCCATAGCAATCAATTTCACATATGCGACGAGTTTTCAACAAATTCAATATTTTATTTAAGTTTATTCTATGTTCCTGAAGTGTTATAAATTCCCATGTAAGGGCATGTGACTGTGACACAATGGGCCTGTCGACCAATCAGGACTATTCGACTTTTCTGCGATGTTTACATTAAAGTTTAAAACGAAGAGTAAAGATGGAGGACATAGGTTGGCAACGAAACACAAACCTGCCACCAATGGCAGCAAGTTTTGAGAAAAACTAACATGATAATATTACCACGCACTCCAAGTGCGACATAAAGAGCATTATTGGAGGCCGGGAACAATTCTTCCCGTGACGGTCAATTTTGTAAATTTCAGTGAGTTGGTCGCCGATCACCAACCCATAGTAATTCGACATCATTATTGTCTTGGCGACAAGGCATGCCGCGTTTTATCTGCTAGGCTACCATTAAATGCTCAAGCGTAATTGCGTTATATTTGATGAGGTTGTGTTTAGGGGCAGGTGTCGAACGTCAGTGCCGGTTTACTTAAGTACGCACATCAGTACGATGTTATCATTTATTTTGTTAACGATCATCCATGCGGAGATATCCCGTCGGCAGTATTAGAGTGGGGATGCTCCAAACAAACTCAACGAAGTAATCATCTAACATCCCCAGTACACATTCTCCATGAGTTTCGACATTCCCATCGCAGGGACATGTTTCTAGCCTTACCTGCCCTGCACTAAGTCCGCAATTGCCCGCTGTCTTGCCTACAGCCCCTGCACATGCGAGAAAACCACTGCTGTTCTGTTGTGGCTTGTCGACCCTGAACCGACTCGCCGATGTGTGACATCGAAATGGCACCCTTTCGGCTCCGCCACTTTGCCTTTCTCTTCACCGGAAGAAAATAAAAACAAGCTCTCTATTTGTCACGGCCATTCTTTGTGCTACGCGACGCAACAACGACAAGCCCTGCCGAAAAGCGAAAGGACCTTAAAAAAGCTACCGAAAAGGGAACCGTCTGCATTATACAGCCCGCAAGAGTGTAAAGAGAAAAAGTATAGAAAAGGGGGGAAAGTCTCCGAAAATCTCAGCAGTGTGCAGAGGCTCCTGGCTGGACGTGACGGGCAGCTTGAGCTTTCCGCCATGGCCTCTGGTGTATTGACCGCCGTTGGGCAGCACACGACTGCAGCCAAGAGTTCACTGGTGCGTGGTGTCACGCGGCTGGCATTCTCAAAGCGTGACCGCGACGCTGCCATCCATTCTCCTCCCATTCCTTGATTTCCCGGATGACGGAAGTTGGCGTCGCTTGTTTGAAAATTGTTGCCATCTTGCTGCGTTTTGCCTTCCAGCTGAATCTTGCTATTGGCGCGGGCCCTGAGTACAGCATTACATAAAAAACCGTGAACATTTTTTATCACGGCAAGTCTAATGATCATAAAGGTCTCATGAAAGAGAACGGCTACGATTTATTGAGCCGATATTTCTTCATATTTTCTACACATTTTATTGAAATACTAAGCAAACAAAAAAGCATGAAAATATTCTAAGGGCCCTCAGTAAGTTAAATAAACTCCTATCCTGAGTTTACTCATTGATGCAACGCTCTTATTTGACAAATGTCTAAAGCGTTCTAAGGTGCACGTGTACACTGCCATCATTTTCTCACACGATGGCGACAACTTAGTAAAGAAACCTGCAGACTGACGAGGAAAGAACATTGTCGTTACTTTGGCCGACTTGGACCCGGAAAGGAAAGAACATAAAGGCGGCAGCTGCAACAAAGCACGTGATAGGCGAAAGTCGAAACACAATTACCGACATTTACTATCGACGCCTATCTGGAACTGACGCATAGGAGTTGCTGAAAAAACACACAACAATCTCCAACAACACACAGCAACTACACAGGCTTGAAAGACCCCTGATATGTCTAGCCAGCTGCGTTGTTGCAAAGTAACGAATCGCATTCCAATAGGCAACGCAAAATGAAGGGGCGAGAACAAAATTTAAAAATTGGTTCATTCTGCGTGACAAAAGCGTCTTCCGTTGAATCGCATAAGCTGAGGAAATATAGCTCAGTAAATACTCGTCCCATTGGGGCCAAAATTGTATGTGTGCTTGTGTGTTTGTGGAATGGGAGATGGGGGGGGGGGGAGGAGCCTACTGCCTCCCAATATAGCTCAGAAGTAGCTCTATGACAGTGACAGGGAGTTGGATCTGATACGCTGCGCCCATTATCAATGCGGATTATTAGTTTTCTTGTTTTTGGAGCCGCCGTTTTAACCAGTCGTTTCTTTGTTGCGCTACATATCTGTACCAGTTGACTAGTTTGTCCTTTCGGAAGAGGGACCTCCCATTTATTATTATTACGGGCTCATGACGTTAAATGCATTGTCTCTTTCTCATATACTACTGCGGCTTTTTGTGTAAAAGCAGTGAAACCAGTAGAATAAAGCAAATTCCAATACCAATAACGCTTCTACAAATCTGTTTTGCACCTTACCGGGCTAGAAGCTGAAATGGGACGCCACAATACCTTTCATATTTAGAGTACGCGTGCTGTACTAGACTAGCAACTAGCTGTTGCATATTTCAGGACCCGCTGACATGTGTCGACTCCAGCCCATCGCTGCCAGCGAGACAATAAAGGCACAGCTCAGCGTGTACTCCACTGCTCATGTAGGCGCAGCACGTGAGAACCGCTGGCGCCGACTATAATAAAGACATGAGAGCAAGAATGCCTGAGACTGAGAGTACATAGCAGATTGTAATTTTGAGCCCTGCCATTGCTTGGTGCTACAGTGTAGAGCAAGGCGGAAGAACAATCGCCAGTACTTATGGCATTCATATTCAGGTGATTTTTAGACTTGAAGCAAAAATTAATGACAAATGCCTGTAAACGTAACAACAATACCATTAGCCGTGTACGGAGCAAAATATTTTTGTATTTTAATCAGGGCAACGTAACTATTATAGTCGGCAAGCTACGAATCTCACTTATCTAAACTCCTAATTTTTTCACTTGCTTCTTCCGCTTGACTTCAGTTCAAATGTTGCTAAGTCCTGTATATCCCTAACAGATTGCGAATCATCTATCATTGCTAATAAAGTTTGCAGGCTTTCTGGAAAAAAAATGCATAAATGGCACTTTTTTGGACGAAAGATTAAAATACACAAAATATAAGTCCTCTTTAGCTGGAAAAATATTCTTTCTAAACGTAACAAAATTAGCTTCTATCTTATTGAAAAAAAAAAAAGTCGGATCTAGCAAATAAGCATCATTTTTACTTTTCTAAAGTAGAGTTTTTCTTTGTTACAAAGATTTCTAAGCAGCGTCATATAGCTGGAAATTTCTCAATAGGCTAATACCACATCTTCCACTCCGCCGTTAGGTGATATCTGAAAACGAGTTTGACTGTCCTTATCCTCTAGTTTGATTGTGGCAGTTGGCAGTAGCTGAGGATAAAATAAACTAAAATAAGGCAGAGCAAATGAATATGCGCCCACGAGATTGGGTAAAGTGTTGAGGGGATACCACGTGACTCGACTCATATCTGCGCTTGCACCTTTATTCGCTGGCATTTTATTGCTCATCCGTTGTCGTGACGTAGGCTGCTGGGGTGCGCAAGCCCTGTCAGGGTTTCGAAGGTAATAGTGTAAGTCACAAGATCCGGTACACAAAAATTAGATTTCAACGTAATACTAGTCTAAATATCAGTTGAAACACTTTTAACTGTGGAAACAAAACTTCCGAGCTTGTTAGCAGTCAACAACGCTGTGTGTTAGAGTGCGGTCATAAGTATAAATCAATCGATCCTGCCTTCCACTACGAGAAAAAGGATGGGATGTAACATTGCTGCGACCTCAGGAACGCCTTGAGGGCATAGGACGTCCACATCGGTCTCTTTAAATCCAGAGTAAAACAGCAACTCAAGCGGCGGCGAAACTTGAACCGAGAGGGAAGCTCGAGCGAGAGCCAACTTCTTCGTCGTCAGTGGCAGGCTGCTGGCTCACACGGGACAATATGTCACAGGTTTGCAACTATCGTTTTATTATCGAATCATTCAGCTTGACGCAAAGAGTGAAGAGGAAGTAGAAATAAAAATAATGTTTAACGCGAAATTGCAAGCGTTCCATCCCACAGAAAAGCCGGCGTCGTCATCGCCGAGGTAGTTTACCGTGAGCGAATAATATTGAGTGGTCGACAGGGCCATCACATCGCAGTCACATGACGTCTCGTGGAAATGCTACAAGGTTCAAGGTCAAACATTACTTCATGATTAGACTAGTGCTTAAAAAGTGACATGCGCAAAGTGAAGATAACTGCATGCCTCAAGTGATTTTACTTCATTCAGAAATTACTTCTCATTGACTAATTTCAAGAAATGTTTTTTTTACGTAAGCTTGCCATAAGGCATATTATAGAAACTTATGCAAATTATTTTCCATAAGCAACCGGAGCAGGCTCCCGCTCTAATCGTTGTCGGTGAGCCATTTAGAGAAGTCCTCTTCCATTGTTGTGGTTAGTCCCACTTCTCGCAGAATCTGTGTCCTTGATGTCGTTGTCCCTGCACAAGTCCACAGCAGGTGGTGAAAATCCACTTCTGCAGCTGGTGTGGAACACTTCCGGCATGTCGTTGGTTGATGTCTACTTGATATTCCCATCGGCATGTTACCGACGGGGTAAGGGCCGCCCCAGCTCTTGTCTTCTAATGGAAGTTCAGTTCAGTTCAGTCGTTCACTCATGTCCGGCTATTCGTGACCCTATGGACCATATCACGCCCCACTTTCCAGTCTCTCACTATCTTCTTAAAATCACATAACTTCATCTGCAGCGCCTCGAGGATACCGTCTAACCATCGCGTTCGCTGCCTACCCCTTCTCCGGCGACCCTCAACCTTTCCCAACATCAAATCTTTCTCCAGCGACTCCTCTCTACTCATTAGATGACCAAAGTAGCTGAGCTTTAACTTTAGAATTTGACCCTTCCATGAGCAGTCAGGGTTTATGGTTTTGATCTTCTGGCCGTCCAAGGAACTCTCAAGAGTCTCTGATAGCACCACAATTCAAACGCGCCAATTATTCGGCGATCAGCCTTCATCACAGTCCAACTCTCGCATCCGTACATCACAACTGGAAAGACCATAGCACGAGCTATACGG
This sequence comes from Amblyomma maculatum, assembly GCA_023969395.1. NCBI lineage: Eukaryota > Metazoa > Arthropoda > Arachnida > Ixodida > Ixodidae > Amblyomma > Amblyomma maculatum. The sequence continues at coordinate 140,125 of JAJIZL010025373.1, forward strand.
ATCTTGGTTGGCAGTGTAATGTCTCTGCTCTTTACTAGACGGTCAAGGCTAGCCATGACTCCCTTTCCCAGAAGCAGGCGTCTCCTAATTTCATGGCTGCAGTCACCTTCCGGAGTAATCTTGGAGCCCAAGAAGAGAAAATCTGTCACACTTTCCATTTTTTGTCCCTTGGTGCTCCAGGACTTGATAAGGCAAGACGCCATAGTCTTTGTCTTTTAATTTTTCAGTTTAAGCCCAAACTTCTCACTCCCTTCTTTTGTGCGCATCAGAAGACTCTTGAGTTCCAAATCGTTTTCTGCCATTAAAGTGGTATTATCCGCATATCTAAGGTTGTTGATACGTTTTCCAGCAATCTTCACTTCAGCTGAAGGCTCGTCCAGACCGGCCTTCCTCATGATGCACTGGGCATATAGGTAAATAAGCAAGGCGACAGTATGCAGCCTTGTCTCACTCCTTTCTCAATCGGAAACCAATCAGTGAGACCATGCCCAGTTCTGACTGTGGCGTCTTGCCCTTCATACAGGTTCTTGAGGAGACAGATGAGGTGAATTGGAACTGCCATCTCTTGAAGAGCTTGCCACAATCTGCTGTGATCTACGCAATGAAACTCTTTCGCATAATCAATAAAGCAGAAGAATGATGGGTTTGTGGAACTCTCTAAGCGAAACCTCCTCCGATCTCGTTAAGTTGTGAGGCAGGGGGAATGTACACGGGGGAATGAGGGCATGGGTACTTTTCCTTAAAGGAGATGCTAAGATGAGAGCAGCGGAGCGGGAATCAAAAGAGAGCCTGGTGGGGGGGGGGGGGACATTAGTGTTTGAAACTTCGTGTGTGATGTGGTCAACTTTTCTCTGCTCAGCGTTTTCGGCATCGTCTTGTGTCCATTGTATCTGGGGGCGTATCTTTGTTTTTTTTTAGTGCGTGGATTTCCTTGGTTATACATAGCGCCTTGTCACTTTATTCGGTTGTTTTATGGCGGCTAAGGAGTCTGTATAGATGTGGGCTTCTGTTATGGAATATATTTTATTCAGGGCCTCCATAGCATCGCGGATTGCATTGAGTTCCATCACAAGTGAGTCCGGATATTCTGAAACATCTTCTTTATGTACCTTTAGTTCACTGTGTGTTGGACTAGTAGCTGCTGCTCTACCACCATTTTCTATAATTGATGCGTCCGTATATGTAATGCAGGTACCTGGAAGAGCATCAACTAGAGGCCGGGAGGCTAGCTATTCTTTGCGACGAAGCCGAGTTATCTTGTTTGTCGTAATCGTCGTGAATGCCCACGGAGGGTGGTCAGCCATTTGTGGTGTTTGAACTGCTACGTCGTTTTACAAGGATGTTATGGGCATAACTTACTTTCGCTTCATAACCCTTGTTGCCTCTCGTTGTTTAATTAATTGTGTCAACGTATTTATCTGTACAAACTCTTGGAGAATAGGGATAGGCATAAGTTTTGGTAAGGTCGTGATAGTGCTCATTGCGTTTCTATTTATTGTTTCCAATTTCTCTAACTGTCGCCTCGTGAGTCTTTGGAATTGGGCCTGGTATAGTATCCTCGGCTGTAACACCGATTGTACAAGACGTCCTGCTATGTCCGATCGAGCTCCCCCACCCCTAAACGAAAGGCGTTTTATCAAGTTTAAGGAAATCGCAGCTACTTTTTATAGCGAAAGCAATACTGCTAGCACTTTTCTGCCGTCGGTGGAGGTCGTTCCTTCGCTCCGGCGCAAACGTGGCAGCGTGACGTCACGACCAGAGGAGAGCAGGGGCCCCAGCTCGTCTCTTCGGCCGTAGTCGTTCCTTCACTCGACGCTGCGGCTACCACGTGACAGCGTGACGTCACGAACAGAGGAGAGCAAGGGCCCCAACTCGTCTCTTCAGCCATAGTCGTTCCTTCGCTCGGCGCGGCGGCTACCACGTGATGGCCTCCTCGGCCCGCCACGTGAGGGCGCTCACTAGGAGAGGATAAATGGGGCGCCGCAGGCGAGCTCCGCTTAGTCATATCTGAGGAGTTGTACAAGGCGTCACTGGAGCGACGTGCTGAGCGCAAACGCCGCCGCCGTGCCAAGGAGGCAGATGAATAAAGGCAAGAGCGGTTGGCTAAGCAACGCGCCTATGCCGCAGAATGGCGAGCCCGGCGGCGTTCTACCAGTTCAGTTAGCGAGAGTAGTTTCATGGACTTTCTGAATGCCGAAGAATCGTCTGTGAGTAGTGCAGAGCGAGAGTACTACCTAATGGGGTAGCAGTCTAGACTTTGTGATCTATAGACAGCCGGACGACTATGTAATTATCAGTGTTCAGACCAAGAGTCACTACTTTACGGACCACCAAAGCGTGTTCACTGGAATAAACAAACAGTAGAAACCATGTTGTGTCCAGAGTAAATCCTTTAGTTGCACAAAAGGCGAAGCCATGCCAAACCACCTACAGAACCATGCGCAGCCAGGTAGGTATTGCTTTCGCAATCACTCAGGCTTAACCAGAGCTAAGCCACAGCTAATTTTTTTTCACCTTATGAAGCCATTGTGTTCCTTTGCCGGATTTGTGAATTTCTAGGCAAAGAACTCTCAACTCGTCCACCTCTTCCAATGCCTGATTTCCAATCTTTAGGGTGACTATTTGCGTTGCCAATTGTTTTGTTCCATTCTTGTTTGCAACGTGAACGTAACTGGACTTTTGAGGTGACAGAACTTGACCGCTTTTGTTGACACACACCCGTGTTGGTGTTCGCACGCTCCTAATTGATCGCGCTAACGTGTTCTACATTTAAGAATAGCTTTTGCACCATTATAGAGAACATTGCGCTGTTCAGATGATGTCAAGACCCCTAGTCGAAACGTTGGCTCGGCTTACAAACTGTGGCTTCCTCTGAGCCCTTGTTCATGTTCCACCATAAGTTAGATAATTTGAAAGATGGAACAAAACGAAACATATCCAAAACATGGCCATTTACACGCATCAGATTTCAAGTATTTCTAGTTTAATGAATGAATTTTTAGCCTGCCATTTGTACCCTAACAGTTTCCGCAATAACTGCTTCAAAATGCATGGTTGCCTGTCTTTCTCCGAATCGTTCTACGATCAATTACAAACCATAGCCTGTTACAGCGGGAAAAAATAGTAACACAGAATAAACGCTACAAAGTCTTCGTTTTCAAACGCAATTCGGACTAATCTTGCAGGTTCCAAGAAGTCTTAGTATGATTAAAACAGAAAAGCCAAACAAGTAATAGGGTCGAACTAAAAGCCCGTTCGCAAACAGCCCGGAAGCTCTGAAGCAGCGTGCTCTTCTGAATGAAAATTGACCCTCGATTCCAAGAAAAAGGAAGCAAGTATCACCAAGCCGGTGATAGAGTTTTGGCATAGCTGGTTGAAATGTGAGAAGCGGCCAGCGTACCTGTGTCAGTAACATGCATGCGTTCTTAGCTCAGTGGGACTGGTTTTCTTCCAAGGGAAGCTGTGATTGTCACTACACCCCTTTGCGAACGCTGCGGTCTCATCAAGTTTAACCGCAGTCCTATCACCATTTTTCGGTGCCTGAAACGGTGCCTAAAATAGATTAGGCATTTATCGTATTACACATCATCTCATCGATGAGGGTCACGCCTCAGTGATAGGTTTTGACAGAACTAAGCTTCTATTCCCAGCCATTTTCTATGACCAGAGTAAACAGGTAAGCACTGCTGACTTCTTTTCTGAAACATAGTCTTTTTTCATCCGGTTTCCCACAGTTACTGCCGCTTTTCTTTTCGAGACAGGACGACATTTTGATTTCAGGCCGGTAGACGGAGAAAACGAAGAGAGCACTGTTTGTACACTCCTGATACAGCATTTTTACCCATGTTGTCATTGCAGGATTGAGCAGAATTGTGAAGGGGATGTCAACATGTTCGTGGAGAATTTACCGTTACAACAGTGCATCAAATATGTGGTTCTATAATCCTTCAACTTCTTTAACTCTGAGTTTTGCGAACCCTTTACTGAAAAAAAAAATGTTGCGGCTTTTCGGAACATGAAGGTTGCCGTTTCCTCCGCTTCCTAATAAACATTAATGAAAACCAGAAAAACTTCATTATTTTTACATACATTCCACTCAAGCAGGATATTCTGGGAAAGCTCCACAACTCTTCGGGATTTGAGAACGCCCCTCCCTTCTCGTGATACAACAGCGAGCTCATTGTTCGACCGATGTAGTTTTATAGTGTGCTTGGATCTCAGAACGCCGCACCACTCTCCGTTTCGATTAACTGCAATTTTTCGTGCGTCACCTAGTTTGAAGATACCACAGGAACATTTGCAGTTACCTTAACTTTCACATGCTTTTTCGCCAAAGCACTGCGTGTTGTTTGTTCTGTGAAACATTGCGGCTTCTGTATTTGGGTCAGAAAAGCCGTAATTTTTGGAGCCAAATTTCAGAGCCTGTTCTTTCACTGGCGCGACACAAGCACTGATTTATTGCCTTTTCAAGTGATTGAATGCAGCCTTTTGATTAGTGAGCTTCTGAAGAGCTGTGTTAAGTTATCTACATTTTTCTTTCGTAGTTCTTGTCTGTCATCTAAATGTCTTAAGGGTTTGCACAAGAAATCTGTTTTCTTCAAAACGCTTCAGCTTGGCACTTATTTGCAGTATTGTTTTGGTGATGACAGCGGCTTTAGTTGAACAAACTTGACAGAAGCATGATCCCATAGAAACCTATGTGCTTGACTTTTGATGAACCCGGAAATCAAACCGTCTTTCCTATTGCCAGTCTTGAAGGGACACTGCGGCGGTTTTAAAATTTACCAATACTATAGGCTTTTGAAGTAGATTATTTGTTGATCATGCCTGGGAAGTTATTTTTTCGATTATGCATAAAACACCTGAGCTATCGTAGACTGAAAGCGCGCAATTCAAATTTCCCGCGTCCCGCGCGACTGCTACAGAGCAGGACAGAGGAGGAAGAAACCTCGCTCTCCGTCCATCGTGACGTCATCGTGAGGAGCCGGAGACATTCAGAGCCAACGGAGGGGGTTTTCAGCGTGCGCCTCGTTTTGCGTTCATTGCGGACGTACAAAACACGTCAACTTAGTCTTGTGCACCTGATACAACACAGCTCTGCATGTGTTCGGCTGCACGAACAGCTGTGGACGCGACGATGTAATCTTGCATTGCATTAAAAGCTCGCAGCGCAATGCGGCGTTGCTGAGAAGAGAGATAAATTCAAGCCAACCAAAGGAAACATTCATTTTCGTAACTGTGACAACATCCAGTTTGTCCCTAATGTGATTTCCATAGAGCTTTGACAAAAAGGCATGGCTGAACCATGAAGCAGTTCCTTCTGTTTCCTTGTACAAAACACTCGGGACAGTCATCTGCGATCCATTCATAGAATGCAGTTTCATGATGGGACGGTCAGACAGCCTCGGCGCATGGTTGTATTCGCGTGTCTCGTTTTTTTTTTTTTTTATTTTTGGCGCTAGAGCTTCGCGCGACGGCTTCTGTGCTAAACATGGACAGCTCATCAGCAGCACACGCTGGTGATTTTTTCAAACTAGCAGATGACTAAGAAGAGCCCACTGCTGTGTCGCAGCTAGGTTGTGAATACTTTCGAGACCTTTTCCAGCACGGCACGTGCCTGGTATGTTAGTGGAACCCTTACGGGGGCATTATTAACAGATAAGGAGTGTACCGCTCAGCTTAGTATAGGCGCATTCAAGTAAGGAGCGCAAAGAACGAGGTTTCATTCGATGCCTCCAAACAAACAATCATTGAAGTCGAAGTTGTTCATATATAAGCTTGTGATTTTGCACCCGTAGCTGCCTCGTCATTTTACATAGTCCTGTCTTCTTTGGGGATGCACATTAAGTTGGAAATAAAAATTACGAAGCTCTTGAAAGAAAACAGATTTCGGAGCACTGTTTTCTCATGAAGCTATGGGTGCAATGGGTGCAGAGGAGCTGCAGCTTGGCTTTCAACACACGTCAGCCGTAAATTCACTGAACGTGTATTGTGACAATACGATAAAAAGGAAAGGCTTTCAACGTCTGATAAATGTATGACTAAAGTAGCCTTCTGCACGCATTTCACTTGGTCTCCAGCACAATTGCCCCGTCAATGCCTCGTATGCATTGCAGAGCTTCGCAACCGCACTTCGCTTATTGTTCATTTTCCTGATGGCAGCTGTGTACTGATTCACCCTTTCTATACATTTCTTCGTTTCCACAAGGTACCACGACTGGCATTCAAAGCAGGATTTGGTACACCAAGCTTCGGATTCATTTTTCACAACAATGACCTTTCGGGCGGGGCTAGAGGCCTGAGACGGAGGTAGTTGGCTAGGACATTGTTCTCTGCCCTTCCTTCCTAGGATGATGCGTGCCGAGATTTCCCTGAGGGCCATGTAGTTTCTGCTAATAATGACACACACTACTTTTCGAAATGCCTCACAGTAACCAAAGCAAGTTTTCATGCCAAATCTAGGCTCCCCACAAGGGAAGTGCTACATCGTTTGTGGGCGTATCTGGTACGGATACATGCGGTAAAAATTCCGATGGTCATTCATGTGGAAATGGCATGCCATAATGACATCAACAAAGCCGCAGAGAGCTGCGATCAACACAGTGCAGCGAAGGAGCCGCATCGGCAGCTTCCCCGGTCCTCACAATGTCGTCACGCGACGTCTTGGCCAATGACGGGCGGCAGCGCGACCCGCGGTGAGCCCCGTCGCGCGGGCTGTGTATTTCTGCAAAAAAAAAGGCTATTTCTGCTTTCTTCTGCCTAACTTTAATCTGATATTCACGTTCGCAGCATGAAAAACTATGGCTTTCTGCTGAAAGCCCAATTTTTGCAAAAGCTACTGCAGTGTACATTTAAGCTGATAGGGAGATCTTGTAAGCACTTGGATTAGAAATTCCATGCCTTATAAGGAGCTTTGTAGGTGTCCACAAAATATAAATATTCCGTATTGATACAACGTGTTTCCAGTACACATGCCAAATTAAACATGCTAGACGCTGTTCACACACGGAAACTTTCCGGAATTGCGAGCTTTAAGCTGGCTTGGCGTGTATTTAATGCGGGCCGCTTATTAAGCCTAATAATCGGCACTCGGTAATGATTAATCATGAGGGCATACTACATTTCCATATGCGCATCGCACTAGCAGAGTCATTTGCAATGATTGTAGGCATTTGTGCATTCAATAAAGGCATACGCAATGCGCCTCAACACAGCAATGTTGGTATGTGCATGGCAGTAGAAATAGGAGGTAAAATCTTCAAACATTCCATCGTCACCAATCTTTCATCAGGAACAGCACAAAGATAGTATTAATAAATGAAATGAAATGAAGACGTTTCTGTATGCCTGACGGCAAGTTAGCAAAATAAAAAAGCAGTTTCGCAACAGCCAAGACTGCCGAATGTCAAGAGTTTACAGAGCAGTGAAGAGGCGACAACGCCAGGTAGCCCCCGATATTGTCCTCTAACCTGATAAATAAGCAGCGTACTCGGTCACAAGACCACATAACCATGCATGCGCTTTGAAAATCAGCTCAACTGAGCACTTTTACAATATATTCCTAGAGTGTCATCGTCTGCGCCCAGGTTTTAGGGATCGCGGCAGTGTCATGAAGCAACAATAGGCGACGTGGAAAAAATTGCAATTTGAAGAAGGGTCATCGATGCAGCCGAGAGAGTGCGCCGTACTCTGAGTGCAGCACATGTACTGCCGAGGAGAAAAGTTAATGGGATACGTATTAGCTTAAATTAATTCCTCAGAAGAATCGTGAATGACAGCTTATTGGCTGGCAAATTCTCTGAGTATATTTAGTAGATGTAAATTCGCTGTGAATACGCATCGGTCAAATGGTGTCGATGGCTCCACGTGCTAAACCGTTAAAGCTGTAGAAAGTCGACCAAGTGTGGAATGCTGTCTGGACACTCCCACAACTGCGCCGGAAGTATTTGAACGCGGACCAACGCAAAGCTTACACTGTAAAGCATTTGTAGCGATCTTACCGAGGCAGCAACCTTCTTACACGGCCCTATCGCTTAAAGCGAAGCCAACAGTTGACAAAACACAACATGTGCTAGGTGGCGCGGAAATTCGTGTGTTATAAATGAATTAATTTGCATTGAGTTTTCGTAAAATGAATGTTAATTTCTTGATTTCCATCAACTCCAATTGAGTGCTTTATTTTCTTTGCCTTACTTTATTTTCATCTATTTAATATCTAATTCATCACAGCTCAATTCTACCAACCTAGAAGCGAACAGTACGCACAAATGAAAGAAAAAATTAAATTATAATATTAATAATAAGGTTTATTTTTCCATCAAAAAAGATGAAGGGGGTCCTGGGAAAAAGCTGAAAAACAGCTTGACAAGAGTACACGTCTCCTCTGCAAGGCGATGCAAAGGCATAAGGGAACACACACAATGCAAATGTATTATTCATGGCTGCACAAAACAATGAAAAGGTTTAAAGCTGTTAACATTCATAACTAACAAAGTGGCGTAGCTCGCGAAAGGTAGTGCGAAGTAAATCAATTACATAAATTTTTAGCTTGTTAAGGAAAGTAGGCAGGATGTGGGACAGTTTTGCCATGCAATAATTGGCACGAGCACTGACCAACATCCAGTATTCAGAGTGATGCATAGTATAAGAAGCCGCTCTCATTTCCAGCTTTGCTAGGTTATGGAAAAAAAGCGGTTTTCTTTTATTTCACACTTAAATGCTACACTTAGCCTACAACGATATAATTTTCAGACAGGCATTACGTCTACTTGAAAGAATGAGCCCTGAAGCTCAGAACATTGTTCAGGTCCAACATTAAACATGACCATACAGGCCTTAACAATCATCGAGTCTAACTTTTCTTCTAACTCCAGCACCCCCGGCCTCGACCACTCTTCCATTACACACGCATTCCGTGATTGTCCCTGAAGGCGCGTGTATGCCGTGTTTTTTTTTTTCGTTTTTTTTTTTCATTAGATGTCACTGTTTGGAATCCGCCACCTTTAGTTGCGTTTCAGATGGCCGCCTTTAAACCGGTTTAGTATTTTTTTTTCATTGTCTGCTTTTCCTCTGCCCAACCCCGGTGCCGACCTTTGTACAAAACGGCACACTGGACGTAAAATTATGTCCGTTTATGTCTTCTTCCGTGGAAGCAGAGGTGGTTCTACCTCTGCTTCCACGGAAGCACACAGTACACAGAGTGGAGTGCCCTGAGTGAAAGATTGACAGAATTCCTTTGGAAGGTGGTTCTACCTCTGCTTCCACGGAAGAAGAACATGAACAAAGATCAGCAAGGCAAGGTATTGAATTTCGCTGATGAAGATATACCTCCAGGTATTGATAAGATGCTGAGGCTGGGTCCTAAACATGGTTTTGAACCTAGAGTTGATGAGGCTGAACAGGTGACCATGTCACGATGTATTGCAAATAGAGTTAAAGATTCTGAAAGGTCGCGGTGCATCTATGAGTGCATGGAAGTGCTAGAGCACACAAAAGAAGGATTAAAGGGTAAACGGTGCCCTATTAACTATATTGCTAAATGGATGGCCTCAAGAGACCTCAGAGTTATACTATCAGATAAAGAAGGCTATTTTACTATTTTTTCTGAGAATCAGTTTCAAGAAAAAGCCGAGGCTGCTGTTGAGAAGAATTTCAAAAGGTTTCCTATGGAAGCGGCCAAGATAAAAGAGAGGGCTATGGCTCTTCTAGATGATCTGGGGCTTGAACGGATACGTGAACAGGTGAAGAAATGCAAGCTACTACATTTGGAAGTATTCTTTTCGGCAAAAACCCATAAACCAGATGTTCCGTTCAGAGCCATCGTATCTGAGAAGAGCACGTGGCAGCACCCGGTGTCCAAGTATTTGCAGAAGCACCTTTCCTCATTGACTTTATCAGACCCTCTAAGGCTACCTAACTCTGAAGCCCTTGTCGTGTTCCTCAAAGAACACAACCCAAGAAATTGTGTCGGCTTCAGCATAGATGTCAAGGATTTATATTATAGCCTTCCCCATGACTGCCTCCTTAAGCGAGTACAAATGTGCATTACAGAAGACAATAATGAATGTGACTTCATTGACGCCTCAGGTGTTAGTGTTGAAAGTTTCCTTGAACTTTTGAGGTTCTACCTGGAATCCACCTTCATAGGATGGAAGAACAAGCTATATACGCAGAAGGCTGGAGTATGCATTGGATCGAGTGTTGCACCGGTCTTGAGTGACATCTTCTTAATGTACGTGGACAGACACCTGAAGGATAACTTAGAGGGCTTGCATAATTCCACCTTCAGGTATGTGGACGACTTTTTAGTATTAACAGACCGTGAGGGATTCAATCAAAGAATGAAGGACATTATAGATGTTTTTACTGAGTGTGGATCCGGCCTGGAATTTACTGTTGAGAAACCAGTGGACGATCAGTTACAGTATTTAGATATTTTGATCCAATTCGGTGATGATCATGTTTGTTGGGAATACAACCCGAGATCGATGAAGCCGTTGCTAGGCTCCAATTCAGGACATTCCAAATTAGTGAAGAATGGGATGATAAACACTTGCTTATTAAGTGCGTTGACGAAATCTTGTTACCACGGCATGGGCAAGAGTTTTGAAAGACAAGTGAAGAGAATTGCAAAGGCCGGTTATCGCGAGTCAGTTATTATTGAGGCCAGTTGCCGGGTACTGAAGAACCTTAAAAGAACGCACAGACTGAAATCCCAGCCCAGCATGGGTGAGAGGAAGAGGAAGGTTGCCGTGGTACCGTATGTGCACAGGATTTCGCATGGCCTCAAAAATGTAGGCAAGAGGTATAATGTGGACGTCGCACTGACCGCCCCGCTCAAGATGAAGAGGATTTGCCGGGCTGTTCAAAGGGAAAGAGAAGAGAAGAAGCAAGAATGTGGGGTGAAACATAGAAACCTCTATGTTGGATGCAAGACAGGTGTTGTGTATAGGCTTCCACTCTCTTGTGGAGCCAGTTATATAGGACAAACCGGACGGTGTATAAATAAGAGACTACAGGAACACTGTAACAACTTGGAAATTGGAAAGGACAAAACGTTTCTAGTATCCCATTGCCAGTCGTGTGAAATAATGAAGAAGGAGAAGAAGAAGTGCACTCCTAAGTTTGACAGTGTTAAGATTTTATATCGCCACAAAGAGAAGATAACGAGAGAGATAGTGGAAGCATATTTTATTTCAACGGACAATAAGTGTGTCAGCAAGACGTCTCTTGCTCTTTCAAGCAAAGAGGTGTCTTTTTTAAGTGATTTTTTAAAGTAATTTTTATGCAGCAGGTGAACCCAGGGGTTTTTCACGTGAATGTTTCGTTTTCTTCATGTTTGTTTTTCTGGGCCTTGGAGTAAACGGCTTAGGCTTAGTTGTGAAACAGCGCATGTACTGTGGCTTTCTTGTTTCTTGTCCCTTGTTTTAGTGTTCGCGCTGTTTATATCAATAATGAACTATATGTTGTGTACGGTCCGAACACGGAGCTAATGATGCCCCGATTGACACGACGTGATCGGTGATTTATCTAGGTTTGCGAATTGTAAGCAGGAAAAGCACGCTTCATGTCGTTTTTTTTTTTGCCCTTTTACGTGGTAGCTACTGATCCTACATTTGTCGGAATGATTTCCTTAATTTTCTTAATTTAATTTCCTATTTTTGTTTCGAGATGAGTATTTCGCATAGCTCAGTGCATTTAGATATTCATACACGATGCCCCGTATCGGATTTTATTGCAGTTGAAATGGGTCGCGCAGCAGCTTTGTAAACGATAGACCGCAGTAACTAAGCTCTGGTCCTACAAACACCTCGTCGGTTTCATCCAGAAGAGATTAACACGTTTTCTCCCGCCCATTGTTTCAGTCACATGAAAAATAAAGGCAAAACGGGACCCTTACCGGGGGTCCTGACGCGCTAATGATCAGGCGCTAGGAAAAAAATGAGCCCTATCGCAACCCCTCTTTGACTAATGACCAGATAAGAGCTGATATTTCGACACTGTGGTGCTGTTGCCCGTCGAGGTGGGCTTCATTATTCACATGACGCAGGTCATTTCTCACTTAGATCCACGTGGCTTTTCCTTTTGGACAGAACTTTACAGGTTTTTCGTGCGCACCGACTACTCAGGTTGAGCTAAGTTTACTAGAAAAACTATTAATGTATGTCGTGGAATAACGTAACCACGACATACATGGGGTTCACTACACCTAGTAAATAAGGTCGGTCTAACATGACTGACATACGCATGAATACCGCGAGGAATTGCTCGGGCTCGGATATATATATATATACATATATATATATATATTCATGGATTACTGCCTTGTCGTAGAGAAGGGCCTTGCGAAACTCGATCGATGAAGTCGTGAGCTCTGCTGTGTAAGGCCACCCACGATAGACAGGTCACGGCAGAGAGTTCTGACAAAATGTGATTCACTGGAGAATGTAATGGCAACCCACTCCAGTACTTCCTGCCAAGGAAACCCTATGACCAGTCACAATAGCATTAATGATATGGCGCCGGAAGATGAGCCTCCTAGGTTGGAAGGCGTCACACATGCTACTGGGGATAAAGAAAGGGCGATTCCTAGTAGCTCCGGGACGAATTAAGCGGCTGGGCTAAAGCGAAAAGGACGCTCAGTTGTGGATGTGTCGGGAAGCGACCGGAAAGTCCGATGTTGCAAGGAGATATATCACATAGCAACATAGAATGTAAGATCTATGGCGCAAGGTAAACTGGATGTCGTCAAGCGAGAAATGGACAGATTGAACATTGATATCTTGGGTATTAGCGAGCTCAAGTGGACCGGATTGGGAGAATCTCATTCCGGCGACCATTATGTCTTTTATTGTGGGCACGAATCCAGGAGAAGGAATGGGGTCGCTCTCATAGTAAACAGAAGAATGAGCAAAACAGTGCTAGGGTACAACCCCAAAAACGAACGACCGAGTGATTTCACTTCGGATCCAAGGTCACCCTTTCAAGTACAGATATCCAAGTCTGCACCAACCACTACTGCTGAAGAAGCTGACGTTGAGAGATTTTATGCTGACCTGCAATGCCTTTTAGACCGCATTCCATCATCAGACGTCATTTTTCGCATAGGAGACTAGAATTCCAAGGTGGGGAGTGAAGAAATATCCGGAATTACAGGGAAGTTTGGTATTGGTGAGCCAAATGAAGCTGGACAGTGTCTAGTAGAGTTTTGTCAAGAAAACAAACTGACCATAGCGAATACTCATTTTCAACAGCACAAGAGGAGCCTGTACAAATAGACTTCAGCGGACGGTCTGTACAGGAATCAAATTGATTATATTCTTTGCCGGCAGAGATGGAGAACCGCTATACAAGCAGTAAAAACAAGGCCTGGGGCCGATTGTTGCACCGATCATTAGCTTCTTGTTGCCAAATTTAAGCTTCGATTGAGGAAAACGCAGAAAACTAGAAGGCATTTCAGGTATGATCTGGATCAAATTCCATCAGAATAAGCTGTGGAAGTGAGGAATCGATTTCAAGAATTAGATCTAGAAGACAGAGAGCCTCAAGAGATGTGGACTGATGTTCGTGATATAATACAAGAAGTTACTGCTAAGGTAGTTCCAAAGCAAAAGAAATGCAAGAAAGCAAATTGGTTATCTGAAGAGGCTTTACAAATAGCTGAGGTAAGGAGGATGGCAGCAGTTATGGGGAAACAGAAAGATAAAAGGTTCTCAATGAGGATTTCCAGAAAATAGCAAGAAGATGATAAGAATGCCTTCTTGAACATACAGTGCCAAGCAGTTAAGGACAACAGCCAATTGAGGAACACAAGAGCTCTGTTTAAGACAATCAAAGATATCAAAGGAAGCTTCTGTGCTGCGATTGGCGTGATGAAGGACAAACGAGGCAGGGACCTCACTGAAGCCTCAGAGATAAAGAAGAGGTGGCAGGAATACACAGAAGAACTGTACAAGAAGGGCGCGGATGGGCAAACCCAACATAGGACGGTTGTGATTACTGATCTCGATCCGGGCATCCTGAAGAGTTAAGTTGAATGGGCCTTAGCCAGCCTTGCTAAGAGCAAAGCTAGCGGAATTGATGGCTTTCCAGCTGAGTTGCTTCAAAACCTCAACCATGACGACGCTGTTAACGTTCTTTATACATTATGTCAGCAAATTTGGACAACCCTGTAGTGGCCACATGATTGAAGAAGGTCAATTTACATCCCCATCCCAAAGAAAGGCAGTGCCAAAGATTGTTCCAACTACCGCACGATCGCGCTTATTTCGCATGCTAGCAAGGTGATGTGGAAAATCTTCCACGGTAGGCTGCAGCAGTAAGTGGATCGGGAGCTTCCGGACTGGCAAGCTGGGTTTCGCAAGCGCAGAGGAGCTAGAGACCAGATTGCCAACCTTCGCTGGAACATGGAAAAAGCAAGAGAGTTCCAGAAACCCATCTACTTCTGCTTTATTGATTATGCGAAAGCGTTTCATTGCGTAGATCACAGCAGATTGTGGCAAGCTCTTCAAGAGATGGGAGTTCCAATTCACCTCATCTGTCTCCTCACGAACCTGTATGAAGGGCAAGAGGCCACAGTCAGAACTGGGCATGGTCTTACTGATTGGTTTCCGATTGAGAAAGGAGTGAGACAAAGCTGCATACTGTCGCCCTGCTTATTTACCTATATGCTGAGTGCATCATGAGGAAGGCCGGTCTAGACAAGCCTTCGGCTGAAGCGAAGCTTGCTGGAAAACATATCAACAACCTCATATACGGATGATACCACTTTAATGGCAGAAAGTGAAGTGGAACTCAAGAGACGTCTGATGCGCGCACAACAAGGGAGTGAGAATTTTGTGCTAAACTGAACATTAAAAGGACAAAGATCATGTCGTCTTACCCTATTAAGTCCTGGAGCATCAAGGGACAAGAAATGGAAGCCGTGACAGATTTTCTATTCTTGGGCTCCAAGATTACTCCGGAAGGAGACTGCAGTCATGAAATTAGGAGACGCCTGCATCTGGGAAAGAGAGCAATGGTTAGCCTTGACCGCCTAGTAAAGAGCAGAGACATTAGTCTGCCAACCAAGATCCGTATAACTCGTGCTATGGTCTTTCCAGATGTGATGTATGGATGCGAGAGCTGGACTGTGAAAAAGGCTGACCGCCGAAGAATTGTCGCGTTTGAATTGTGGTGCTATCGGAGACTCTTGAGAGTTCATGGACTGCCAGAAGATCAAATCAGTCGATATTGTCGACCATAAACCCTGACTGCTCATTGGAGGGTCAAATTCTAAAGATAAAGCTGAGCTACTTTGGTCACCTCATGAGAAGAGACGAGTCGCTGGAGAAAGATTTGGTGTTGGGAAAGGTTGAGGGTCGCCGGAGAAGGGGCAGGCAGCGAACGCGATGGTTAGATGGCGTCTTCGAGGCACTGCAGATGAAGTTATGTCATGTTAGGAAGATAGTGAGAGACCGGAAAGCGTGGCGTGACATAGTCCATATGGCCACGAAGAGTCGGACACGACTGAACGACTGAACTGAACTGAACGTTATATAAAGGATAGACTGATGAGATAGCATTCGCCATTTTTACGTCCACCCCGCCGGGATGGTGCAGTGGTTACGGCGCTCGACTACTGTTCGCAAGGATGCGGGATCAAGTCCCGGCCTCGGGGGCCGCTTTTCGATGGAGGCGAAAAGCAGGGCGTCCGTGTGCTGTGCGGTGTCGGTGCACGTTAAAGAACCCCAGTTGGTCGAAATTTCCGGAGAACCCCACAAACTAAACCAATCAAACCATTTTTACGTCCCGACATTTGCATTAATATTTACAGCCAATAAAGTCCTTCATACAGAACTTTTGTGATTCATTGTTTTGTCGAGTGCTATAAATATCGTGGCTGAGAAGACTGCCAGCTACCTATCAAATGCTAACATGTCTTGATGTGCATCAAGAATATTTCCGTTCCTCCACAGCAAAATGCTTCCCTTCACAGAGATGCTTGCTAATTTGCGATTACCGGACTATTTTAGATTGAAAAAAAAAAGGATCCCAGACATTACTTCTAGTATGGGGCTGGAAATTTGGGCACTGTATGAGAAGTTGTCGATAATTTCTTAGTTTTATTCTGGAGGAAAATATATTTTGACTGCACGTTTTACACCCATTCTTTTACCCTTAAGCACCCAGGCCTAGCTCAGAAAATGAAGTGTTTAAATTTTTTTTTTATTTAGCGAGATGGTTGGATTTTTATTGTAGACTGTTGAAATGGAGGCTGCAGCTACTCATCTTCTCCCTTTTATTTTTGAAAGGACGTCAAAGGCTACGATATTGACGAGTGGTTAAGAGTAAAAATTTGTTTTATTGCTCCTTCTTGCTATGTTAAATGGACCTCTACTGGCTTCACCCATTTGCCCAGAAGGTTTTTGAGAATGTCTTTAAATTAATTTTCAAAGATAAATAAAAATTCTGATGCCAGAAACGGATGACCTTAACACCGAAAACTATTCCGCGATCTACGTTAGGGGGTGAACGTCGGGTGTGTCTTGCCTATAGGTTTGGGGCGTGAAGTGCGTGCGGGCACATGGCTGTTTGCTTGAAAAACTGGAGGTTGCGGTGACATCTGGATTGACTTTAGCGACATTTGTATGTTCGATAAAACCTCCATTTTCATTGAAAGCAGCTTCTTTTTTATGAAACAGCAGTTCTTCTAATGCCACCCTAATTACATATTTGTTAAGAGAGACTTTCAGCGACAATCGTTTGTTTTGTGTCGTCTTAATAATTAGTTTCATTTTGGTTCGTTCATATCGTAATAACTTTAGATATCGTCTTGTCGGTTACGTCATACTAAATTTTGGACAGGTGGGTTCGTTTTTTTTTTCAATTTGATTTTTCCCGTCGTCTATACCGAAATCCTATTTTACTTGTCTCTATGATAATGAGTTTAGTTTGCTCAGATTGTTTCCAAGGCACAAAGCTTTACAAACACATCTCATCTCCTTGGATTATATTTGCACTTTAAGAGGTCATCTTTAAAGAGTACACCTCAGAAAGCTGCAGCTAGGCCGCATATATAGATTATTTCTATCAGTTGACGACTGAGAGATAATGATTAGAATTTTGTAAGCTAAAACAGCTTTAAAAATGAAATCAATTTCTTGCAGTCGTAGGCCGATATCCCCAGCAAACTACGGTAGTCGGGACTGTTGTCGGGACTGTAGCGCCATTGACATCAAAATAACGTCACGCAGTCCTTTTTGCTATAGAAGTCCCTGTTTTAAAGCGCGGGAAAGGAAAACTTAGACATATAATACTCTCCGCAATATATCGGCACTTTCCTGCCGGTGTGTCATAAGAATTTCCCAAGAAGAGCCCTGCAGTTGAGCTTCAATAATAAAAAGGATCTGACGAAGCTTTCTAGCGTGGGCATTAGATGTTTTCTGTGCGGCTATCAAGGTTCCTATCAAGTTTCGTCGTCTCGTCTCCCTCATGTTTATTTCTATATCGCCTCCTTGAAAGGGAAGCTGTCCTCGCCCTAAAAATAAGGCCACTGCTCTTTTACCTTTCGCATTGCTATTTTTTTTCATATTTTAGTCTTTATCGGCTCTTTATTCACTCACTGATAATTTGATTGCTTTTTTTGGACCTCACTCTCTACACTCTATGGCCGAATAGGAATCCCAGGTGAATCCCTTAATAGGAACAAACTTAAAGCGCCTTGAAATAGAGTCTGCTCAAGGGCTGTCGCAAGCAAGCTGATATGTCCGTTAGTACTGGGCTATCACGAAGAAAGGAATTCGATCAAGATGGCTGAAATGAGAACACATAATCGAGTCATCGTAGCCGGGAGAAGCTCAGAATGGAAATTTTGAACGATGTAACAGGGTAATTTCAGTTTTAATGTTCGGTGACCGTCCTTTAGAGGCGTTGACAAACCTCTTTTGCATTTTCTTTCCGGTAGTAAACATATTATTTTATGTTGGCGTCTTAGTGGTATCCTTGTGTCATTTCTTGCAAATATTGTAGCAATCCGTCCAATAAAGCAAACCATAACGTGCTCCTTTCACACATTGTGTTTTGTTTAAAGTGGGCTCTTTTAGTGCGATATCTGCTTTAAACTAAACAACGCACCTTTAATGTATCTCTAGCTTAAAC
This sequence comes from Amblyomma maculatum, assembly GCA_023969395.1. Taxonomy (NCBI): domain Eukaryota; kingdom Metazoa; phylum Arthropoda; class Arachnida; order Ixodida; family Ixodidae; genus Amblyomma; species Amblyomma maculatum. Next base: position 158,263 of record JAJIZL010025373.1, read on the forward strand.
TATTTTCCACGTCATTTCCATTGCATTCATCTCACAGGGACTTATATACATTCCCCGTCCGATGGATTGTTGATAACGTAACATATTATGGCTAAGGAGGGTGGAAATGTAGGCCTTGTTTGTGATGCATTTGGGAATTAAGACCGCATCAGACACAGGACAGAGGGGCCGGCTGAATAGTTAGCTTTGAAGGGACGCCATAACATTTGGAAATTCAAACCCTATCAGACACAGGACAGA
>JAJIZL010025377.1:0-21193 GCA_023969395.1 Amblyomma maculatum
GCGTTTGAAACCCGTTGACTTGCTACTCAGCACAGGGAATAAAATTGGCATAGAACAAAAAGAGATTTAGGGAATGAATAAGAAATAATGAGAAAATTATGCAGTCTCTGAATGTAGAACTAGATCCGTTAAAGTGATATATAGAAAATAATTAGAGGCTATTTATTTATTTATTCATTCATTGATATCGTCAGCCTTAGGGCCGTTACAGGGCGAATACAAGTACATGTAATTAAGGAACACACAGCCACAAGTACAACCTTTTACATTTCTAGAAAACTCAATTCCAAAATGACAAAATAATCCCGCTCTGCAGATACAGAACTCTAGTACAACACTGGCGGACAAATTATTCACTAAATAATTCGGCCTGCAAGCCACCAAATTCACAATAAGAGAACAATATGAAAAACTAAATGTGAGGGGGTATCTAGTCGTGTATGTGACTGTATAAGCAATTTTCAAATTGAAGCATATTGTCTGTTTGCGGAAAGGCCTGAGACAGGGAATTCCATTATGTTATTATTCTGGGGAAAAAAGAATATTTAAAACAGTTAACATGGGCATTCATAGGTGTGACCTGATAGCTGTGAGAGCTTCGTACAGGACGACAGGAACGCTGTTGCAAATAGGGGCTTGTGTTTATGTTGAAGTGATTATTATACAACAGATAAAGATATTTTAGCCTGGCGATCTTTCGTCGTTTAGATAGTGGAGGAAGTTGTAATTCATTTAGCATGTCAGTCACAAAATCTGTGTATCTATATTTTGATAGAATGAATCTGGCCGCCCTTCTTTGAACCTTTTCAATCTTATCAATTTGTTTTGATTGATAGGGATCTCATATGACGCTCGTGTATTCCAGTGTCGGACATACCAGCGCGAAATAAGCAGTCAGTTTTGCTTTTGTGGAAGCAAGGGTGTGTGAGCGTCCCCACATCGCTGGCATAAATTGTTCTTTGGCTTGGTGCACACATCACTTCTATGGCCAGCCTGGCGGCAATTATAGCAGGCTTCCGCCTTGGCCAAGACGGGGTAGCAATTATATACAGCGCCGTAGAAACGTAGTGTGCCGGGAGACCGTCTTCGTATAGATGATTGTAACCATGATTGATTTAGTTCTTCCCGGCTGTCGGGCGTCCGTGATGGTGAAGGATTGGCTTCGGTTGAACATCTGCAGTTCCTGGAAAACTTCTTCTGGTGTTTGGTCGTAATGGCGTTGTATATTATGCCTCTGATGGCGGTGTCAGGTTGGGCGATGTATGCCTTCATCGGGTATTGTTTATCCGCAACTTGTAGGGATGCAAGTTGGACGTAGCGTTTTGCTTTGTCTTCGGAGGGAGTACTTATGGTGAAAGAGTTGTTTCTGGGATTGATTCGGATGACGTCTTGTTGACGGACTGCTTGCATTGGGAGTTTCAGAGTAGTACTCGCTAGGAATAAGATGTATCCTCCGTTATGCTTAGTGAGGTCGAAACCTCCATTAGGGCAGTAGATAATCTTCAAATCATCGACTGGTAGCTTAGGTAACGGGGCTTGATGCCTCATAGTGGTGGATGAGCACTTGCCTTGGTGTAGTTGTGTCTGTGTGGCCTGGGGCCTGGCCGGCCGGTGGCGGAGGTGGCGAAAGCGTGCTGGGTTGCCCGGACGCGAGTGGCTTCGGGTGATTCAGCGTTCGGGCGTCAATAGCCCTAATCCATTTCGGATCGGTGTCGAGTACCTCAGGAGTGATCGCTTCCCCGTCGGCTTGATGGGCCATGCTGCTGTGGGCACGTCCACGTACCAGGAGGGGCCCCGGTGCACAAGGGAGGCCAGGCACAGCCGCGCCAGGATCGGCGAAATCGCTAGGCCTAAACTAGGCCTAGCGGGCGGAAACCGTTTGCAGCATTTCAGTAGATAGGGAGTTGATCCCATCGCATAAATGAGTCGAAAAAGTGAGGAGTCGATGCAAACGCGTCCGCTCATTACGCGGGCCGGTGAGCCTCCACTCGGGGACGACCTCTTGAGCTCGCGTGACGAGGAGTGGTGGCAGTGAAAACGTTCATTGTATATTTATAGTTTTGTTTGACATGAAGCCTTAAGGGCCTCAGCCTCACAATACTGGGTGGAAACTCTAGTCAGGGTTTCAGGAGGCGATTGCCGCCACCCGCGCACGCTGCGTTAAGGCCCTTTGGGTCTGTAGGTCGCAGCAGCCGAGCAGGGTCGTCTCCCAGTCCTCCCGGGAAGGGTTAGGGATGGGGGGAAGGGATGGGTTTCATTGGCAGGCCCACACCATGTGGTAGGTGTCAGCCACCTCCCCACAGTACTGGCACTGACCAGTGAATTGGGAGTCAAAATGTTTAAGTACTGCCGGGCACAGCATCGTGTTAGTGAAGAGGCGCAGGAGCAGCCTCTAGTTTGCGTTTCCTAACCCTTTGCAGTGGTTAGGGTATTTGCGATGCGAGTTTTGATAAAAAATTACAATATCTTTGAAACTGTAGGCCGGATTGGAATCGATGTCCTCAGCCGATTCGAGTCCCGAGGAAACTGCCCGGAGAGAAAGTGCGCGGGCGGCTGAGTCAGCTGCCTCGTTCCCTGAAAGACCCTGGTGGCTAGGAGCCCAGACGAGATATCGGCACGCGGGGTCCGTGTCCCGACTGCAATTTTGATATATTCTATAGGCTAAGGTGGTGGTCCACCCTTGGGCGACGTTCCGACAAGTCCCTTGTGAGTCGGTGATGATATATTTAGAAGTGTGGTCTGAGGCGGCGAGTGCAATGGCTACCTCTTCAGCGTGTGTTATAGATTTGGCCTTGAATGTAAGTCCATCGACTGTGTTCCCGTTGTGAACGACTGCGGCTATAACCAGCCCCCCGGATGGGGGCCTGAGGCATCCACGTAGAACACACCTGATTTGTTGCCATAATGGCGAGCCAAGGCTTCCGCCCGCGCCTGGCGCCGCCCATTATGGTCTCGTGACGTTGGCAGGGAGAGGCCGCACTCTGAGGGCGCGTCTCCAGAGAACATTAAACATAAACAGTTCACAGAGTTCCTTTGTGAACTGTTTATGTTTAATGTTCAGCCGTGCAAGAAGGCGGCGATCCGACACTGTGTGAGACGGGTATATCCTGTGACGAAGGCCAGTTGCGTAGTTTTTCTTTGGCTGGCCAACAGCTTGTCCTATTCCTCCGCTGAGGGCGCTTGCAAGAGTGTCTTTGGAGGGGGATTGCTGGCGCATTCTCGTAGTATATGGTCTTGAGTGACCTGCGTCCCGTCAACGCAGTGCCGGCATGCTGGGTTGTATTCTCTATTCGTAATTAAAGATATTGGTAAGGGCTAAGAATGGCCTTTGTTTGTAGGCGTCCAAGTGTCGTGGCTTGCGCCCGGTTCAAATCGGGGTGAGGGGCGGGGTACGTGCATCTTAGCTCGCGATAAAAGTTTGTTACCTCCGCGTTCGTTCCCGATAGATCTCCCGTCTCCCGGTTGGTTAAGCCTCGGACTAGACGGTCGACCCCTTCGTTTCCGGAGTTACCCGCGGGAGCCGGAACCAATACGAGATTGATGTTTTGATTGAGAGATCGGATGAGCAGAATTCGCGTCGCGAGCGCGCTTAAAGAAATTTTGGCGAAATTTTGAACGGCGCTGTTTGAGTCGCTTAGGTAACTGCCGCTTGCGGTGGGGGCTGGCCTGCCACCGCACTTTTATCTGTTGTAGGCCCTCATTGCACCCGCTACCGTTTCGGTGCTGGACGACGGCTGTTGCGACGCGCGTCTTTTTCTCCCTCTTCTTTTTCTTTCTTCTCTACTTTCTATCTTCTATCCGCACGAGGCAGCGGAGGTGGCCCAGCTACAGAGCCAGTAGCAGGCCAGTGCATTTTCTTTTCCTTCTTCCTACAACCACAACAACAACGGTCGGGATTGAACCCGGGTACTCTGACACAGTAGTCGGGCATCTTAATCACTGCACCACCATGGCGGGGCCTGTCTCTCCGTGTACTGGGAAAGGAAGGCGCAGTATACTGTTGGGTGGACTCCGCGGAGTCGTGGATACCTATACCTAATTAGATCAAGGTCACATGAAGGTCAAATTTAGTGCCACGCAAAGGCCGGCTCTACCTAGCATAGTGAAGCTTTCGTTTAAAAAACTGTTCATCTTCAGGGGCTACTGACATGTCCAAAGTAGGACTGATGGGGAAACTTTGTTGACTATAGGCACGAACATTCAGTCTGAATGAGGGCAGCCTCAATTGGGTGTATGTGGGCAGGTGACTGTGGGGCAGCAGGGGCCTGCGTTGCAAACCCCACATTGGTCCCTCCGGAGTTTACATGGGTAGCCACACCGGACTAACAGGGGCCGCCCTTCAGAGCTCACTTTATGCTACATGCGCGACGCCACAAACGTCCACAGGTGATCCACGTCGTCGTCATCATCATCGTTATCAGCATCATCATTAGCCGGACTGTACCCATTGCCGGGCGAAGGCATCTGCAATATTACTCCAATTGACCCTATCATTTTCACCCACTCACCTAATTCTCTGCCAACCCTTCCTACAGTTTCCTTCCCTTGGAATCCAATTTGTTCCCCGATTTATTTATTTCTTTTCATTTATCACATTACCAGCAGTGCCTTTTGGTATTACAGTGGAGAGCGGGGGGGAGAAAGAACAGGAACAGAGCTACATGCTGACAGACAGGAGGAAAAAAGAACGTAACCCAGGAAGTGTAATACAGCGTAACTTCATACGAGCGAACACGTATTACAGGAGTGCAGCAAACATGGCATTAAATTTTTATAAAACAACATCTTTGTCCAGCTTACCCCATTCATATATTGTTTTTGGAAAAAAATGACATTGTTAGTAAGTTTATTCTGCATATTATTTCTTTTACTTTGTATTTGTGGTCCCTTCTTGCTGATATGTAGTCTGGCGGCAATATATAACGGTCAGGGTCGATATCTGTTTTAGAATGAAATAGGTTGTGGAAGAACTCCAGCCCAAGTATGTATCTACGTTTCTATAGGGAAATCTACCCTAACGATTACTGCGCGGTTGACGCACTGAAATTCCGGCTGTAATTATTTAAAACAAAACGGACAGGTATGCCTTTAACCTTGCCCAATTTGAATGTCATTTTTAGTTTAAGGGTTCCATACTGTACATGCGCGTGTACTCTAGCGCATACATTAGTAGTGTACAACAAGTTTTTAGTTTTTAAAGGAAACACTTGAAATTCCTGCGTAGGAAACCTAAAGCACGACTTGCTTTCGCAATGATGTAATTAATGTGCCTATGGCAACAAAGATCACTAGTTAAATAAAGACCAAGATATTTGTAATGAGTGGGAGACACAAAATGTACTATAAACAAAATTAAACGGCAACCTTTTTTTTTTAGTTAAACACATATATAACACTTTTCCGGATATTAATCGTGATAAATAATAATAAATGGGACCCTAAACAACCATCGGTTAACCTCTCTACGCACTATATGCCTTGCTCATGCATTTCTTCTTTTTAGTTTCTACTATAATACCCCCTCGTCAAGCCTTCCTATCTCTTAGTTCAGTTCAATCGTTCAGTCGTGTCCGACTCTTCGTGACCCTATGGACCATGTCACGCCACGCTTTCCGGTCTCACACTATCTTCCTAACAACACATAACTTCATCTGCAGTGCCTCGAGGATGCCATCTAACCATCGCGTTCGTTGCCTACCCCTTCTCCGGCGACCCTCAACCCTTCCCAACATCAAATCTTTCTCCAGCGACTCCTCTCTTCTCATCAGATGACCAAAGTAGCTGAGCTTTAACTTTAGAATTTGACCCTCCAATGAGCAGTCAGGGTTTATGGTCGACAATATTAACTGATTTGATCTTCTGGCAGTCCAAGGAACTCTCAAGAGTCTTCGCCAGCACCACAATTCAAACGCGTCAATTCTTCGGCGGTCAGCCTTTTTCATAGTCCAACTCTCGCATCCATACATCACAACTGGAAATACCATAGCACGAGTTATACGGATCTTGATTGGCAGACTAATGTCTCTGCTCTTCCTATCTCTTAACGTTACACTATACCGTTTTCCGTGCCATATAGCTCTCTGATTTGTACTCGTGGTTCGTCACAAAACTTTTACGCGAGGACGCCCTCCAATCTCAATGTCAACCAGTGAATTCCTTCGAGCATCGGGTCAATGCTTCTTTCGGCGCTCGAGAAGACGGCGACGATAATCCTGAGTAAAATGGGGTACACTAAACTCCCGATAGCATATAAAGCCCCCTTTTCAACAAAGCCGTATGAAGGGGCCTGAGCGGAGTAAGGGTAACGTGTCTGACATGAAAGGGTCCTGGCAGGCTGATACTGATATCATCATCCTATATAAATAGAGACGCCCGATTCCGCAGCTACTGCCAAGCGTAGCCTCAGCTAGGCAACCCACGTCCAGTCAGTGCACGGCCATGTCGGCTGCCAGCCATTCTCGTGATTTTTCGCTCCTGACGCCGACAACACCCACGTCAGATGTCTTGGTGAAGGGGGCGGTTAACACTGTCGCGCCAAAATTAAGTGCACCGGCTCGCGCTGAGATCGGACTTCCTTGGAAGCCGCCGCTAACGGCTCTCTGCGTTAGCATGTCGGTTCACTAACGTGACAGCATGTTTCTGAAGAACATATGACATCAAGACAATGATTACAAGGATGATAAATGGCCTCTGACGTTTTACGCGAGTGCGTACGCACTGGCCATAGTACAAATATCTCTTTGTTGACAAGCATGTGCCCTGTAAGTCAGGGCAAATGTGCGCAATCATCTGCAAAGAACGTTTTGCAGACGATTGAATCCTAATTTCCTTACAGGTTTAAAACGTGTCAAGGAAGCCCTGATGAAGCCCTCGACCCAACGATACGGAGAACAGAGTCATTAACTTGAGTCTTCTGCTTTATGTTGACGTGATATGCAGGCAATGTAAACAAATATGGATAATAAGAAAACTGACGGACTCTGAAACCTTTAAGAATAGCATACTTTCACGAACCAGCCCGCTTCTAGACTAAGTAAAGCAAATGAAGGCGGCGCCTATTTAGTACAGCTAAAAAGTCATGGTTTTCCTCATTTGAAAAATCAAAAACATGAAACATGTAGATTACAAAGATGTAACAAAATCTACAATGAGACTGCAAGAAAGGCGTAGCGCAGCATGTGCTCCCATTTAAGGCTCCTCCATTTTTTAAAGGTAGCGACAGGTCTTGATCCAGCCGCCCCTCCCTCCGATAGGCCGGTTGGCTGCACGTGGCCTCTTCAACGCCAAACTTCGCCTAAAGGGTCCAGCGGTGTTCGCTGCGCCGCTGAAATGCACGGCGATCTGCGCTTGCCAGCGAGATATTGGCCGATTAGTTAAGCAAAAGTACTTCACATGCCTCTATTGCATTTTTAGGAGTGTATGTGCAGTACTTAGTGCTTAAGCGGACGCAAGAGTTACATCTCTGAACTCAAATTTTGAAGCACACGCGTGGCATGCGGCTGCGCCGAGCTGCCGTGCTTTCGTCCGCCGGAACCGTGCGGAAGACGCGAAAAAGTCGTTTTCCATTCCTCGCGGTGACGATAATAGCAACAGAAGGAAGCTATGGCCTCATGAGATCAGGCGTAAGATTTTTATGGCCACGGAGAACACCCGACTATGCGAAGTGATTTCTGTCTGCTTAAAAAAGCCGTTCGTTTGCCCAGGATGGCCTTTGTTTGGGCATGCTAATTCATGAGCAAAATATCAAGAACGCTATGACTATGTAGCCATTACTTGTACCACGGCCGCTCGATGGAAGCGCACTGGGTGCGGCCTGCTGCGTCTCGCCGCCGTCAATGGGCAAGCGCGTCCTTGGGGAGTTTACAGTTGCGCCCGCTATTTCTGCTGAGGGCGCCACTGTTCGGGGACACGTCGCCGCCGGGGTCGCCGGCTCTGAGCGCGCGGTTTGCTTCCTTTCTGAGCGCGTCCGCCTCGCGTCTGCGTGGTGAACGCAAACTTTTTTGTGCGCGCGTGTGCAAGCACGTTAACGTTGAAACTGGATGCGTTGGTTTTTTAAGGCGAAAGCCGTTCTATGCCCACGGAACGAAAATCTATGCGCAGAAGCTCTGCCTGTTATCTGTGCGTCGCATCTGTGCACTGGTGTGCCAGTCGCAAAAGCGGACGTGCAAGGAGGGAGATTAAGAATGAAAATGATTGATGGTGATAGGTAATCAATAAAAGTTATAGACATTGATAGAGATAATGACTAATGCTAATAACTAATAATGGTTAATAATGACTAAAATGATTTGTAATGACCAGTATATCAAACTACGACATGTAATGACCGCAATTGATTAGAAATGAGTAAAAGTACTTAGCAATGTGTGGTAATGACTATAATAGCTAGGCATGACTCATCATTACGGGTAATGACAACGAAATGATCAATATGTGAAACGACATGTAATGACCACTGCTGATTGTAAATGAGTAACCTGCTTAGTTATGAGTGATAAGGGCTACATTACTCATCATGACTGAGAAACGACCAATATATCAAACGACGACTTGAAATGACGAACTGTGGCAAACGATGAGAGGCAAATGATAGGAGAAGGGTAGGCTTTCGCCGTCCTGCGCTTAGGAGACTTCTAAGAGACCCTCTTTTATCTGCTCAGCTCGCTTCAGGCAGACAGCAGCGAGGAGTGGAAATGCACTCGCTTCCTCTGAAATGAAAGCGGCGTTGCGGTTAAAAAGTCCAGATGCTGAAGCATAATGCCCTATCAGCTGCCATTGAATTTGCTACGAGGGACAGCAGATTGGACTTGTTGGTGATTAATTATAGGTTAACCGTGCAAACAATGCGACGGGAACACAGGAGAAGAAGACGGCATAACCACGCTAGTTGTGTCGTCCTCTTTTCCTGTGTTCCCGTCACGTTGTTTAACCTATTTAGTTACCAGGGAGCTGGCCAGTAAACTAGGATTTTTAACTATGCGTTGGGAAGCAGATGAACACGATGAGGTAGCACCAGAAGCTCTTCTCGCAGGTTATGTTGCGAGGACATATCAGAAAAAGCTCCGAAGGTTTTTTTTTATATATAAGCATGCAATTTGTTCTAAATTTTGCCGCGCTAGTCTGAGTGGCCTTGCAAGTAAGGGAGCCTGTGCATACAACATTTGTTTATACTGTTGAGACTGTTTGAGCCGATGCGATAAAACGAAAAGCCACGTTCCACAGAAAATCCGGCGCCCGCTCTGTCGGCGGACAGTCGAAAAAAAAAAAACCTCTGTGGTAAGAGGCACTTTAGTTGGTGATATGGCCAGATACCTTTGGCGCGATGAGAACACATGACATGTTCAATGTGGCAGGAGCTGCCAAACCAGAGAGAGTCAATAAGATGTAAGGGTGAAATGGGAATTATTGAAAGCGGGAGGACCCTTAGATCCCAAGTCAGGCACACTATACTCCTATAGGGCACGTTCGTACGGCTTCGGTAAAGAGGGACTTTATATAGCAATGTGTAGGGTGCTATTTCACTTAATGCGGTGACTTAAGGCTGCATTCTAATGATATGAGACAGAGGCAGCAATTACGGGATACGGCGAATAAGCAGGTAGCAAAGTGCGGGCACTCTAACGAGGCTTCTCAAGGAGACTTAGGAACCCCAAGATTTGTTTATCACTACCAGGTTGTTGCCTAATTTATGCGATATTTGGTAATGATTTTGAGGCGACATGTCAGTCGAGCAAGAGCCTGTTGCAGGAAATATAGTCAACTGGACCAGTTACAGGTTAATGAAAACCAAGGAAAATGGAGGCTTGATATACCCCGCAAAGGAAGTAATCAAGCTTTGTCAGCTTAGGCACACCTTCATTAACAGGATGATGAAGCCTGAAGAGGTCCGGCGAAGTAGCAAGCTGTGTAAACTTTTGGTTTCATCATTGTTTTCTCACTGTGTACAGTACCTGCAGCTAATCTATAAAAACAATGATCGTGCCCATGCTAAGGCGCTATGCAAGATATCTTTAAGTTGCTGCCCCCACTGATAGCGAGCTGGGCTGGAAATGTCAACTCAACAGTGGAGCGATGTGTATGGCTATGGCATAAACCTCTCTCAAGAAAGGTTTTCCTTCTGCGATTGGTAATTTTCTTCCTTTTTTTGCGTGGCCATTAAATAAGCGTACTTGGCTGCTTGCTGAATCTCGGCTGCAGTTGCGCTCTGACGCGTGAATATTCTTGTGATCACAGCTAATAGTTTCACAACAGCAACACTCGATGCGCGTTCTTCCATTGAAAATTACGAACCAGAAAAATTGTATGGGTTTGCGAGCAGCCAATAAAAATATTATTAAAAGCTTTCGGCGCATATATGTAGCACCTTGAGGCAGACCGGCTCTATCAAGCGCGCTTACTTTGTCCGCTCATGCAAAATGCGGGAAGCCATGACGGATAGCGTTCTGGCGTACAAAGTTTAAGGTCTCCAACTGAGTCGAAACTGAGTCGAAAATCCCAGGTTATCATCTAGATTTAACCTAATAAACATCTTCATATTCGCACCGTAAAATGTGTCACAATGAGATAGAAAGGTTGGTTACATGTCGCATTTTCACAGAGGTTGCTCATAGTAGGACATTTTTTTATTGGATAGCGCTGGCTGCTTAGAACAGGTTGACATCAATTTGTGTATAAAAGCTGTATGCAGGAATGAGTAAATGGTATGAAAATGACACACGGAATTCGCGACACAGTTAAGTGGTTATGCATTAGGCTACCATGGCAGCTGAACAGCTTCGAATTGTTCACAGCCGGGTCACATTTTAATGTGACGAACAACTGGATCCGATGCAACATCACGGTAATGCGAGCTCTCCTTCCGAGTGGTCTTCAACCACCGTGACTAAGTTTTTCGGGGTAAACTCCAGTGTACATCCTTGCTGAGCAAGCGCTAAGTGCTGACGTGGTCACACTAGACATGACAGTATATACTAATTCTTGTTGCCAAATTGTGTGAAGCGGAGCTCTTATATCCTTAAAATAAAGCGCTTCTACCACGCCTACGCCTCCGTCAAAGCGCAGCCAGGCGCAGCTCTCCGCGCGCGGCTGTCCCCGAACGGTGGCGCCGCGGCGGTAGCGACTGGAAGTAGGCGCCTCCCGCCGGTTTCGGGCGATGTAGCAGGCCGCACCTAGTGCGCTTCCATCGAGCGGCCGTGCTTGTACTGTGGATGCCTAGTGAAAAGTCACTGCCCTATCGCGCCGCCTTACTTTCCCCGAACAGATCAGGACTGCAATATAACGCGTGGAATCAATGGTGTCAAAATGCTCACAATGAAAATTCAATGCTTGATAATGCTTGTTATGAAAATTCAGACCGTGCATTGATTAGCTGATTAATATAAATGAAAAATGAAACATTGGAAAAACCGGAGGGTGCAAGTGTGTCAAAATGATCGAAATAAAAAGTCAATATTAGCATCTGCTAAATATCGGTGTATAAAGATTAAAAAACAAAAACAAAAATTTGTGCCATAAGAAAGTTTAAAATCAACCGTGTCTGTGTGGAACGCTATTGAGCCATTGTTTTAACGGAGGAGTTTCATGGCGTTGCATCGAAGTTCCGCTGAACGCGCACAGGGACTCGTCAAGTTTCAAGAGGCGGCATCCAAGCTTACTGGTGACATTATAGCCCGGCAGGCGAAGGAAAACAATATAAAGCAAATTAAGAATATTAAAGTGAGAAAACGTTATCCGTGAGCTTTGTATCGCATCATACCCGATATTTTTTTTGTAGTTGTTGGAAGATATACATGCGTTGGTACTGTACAGCTGCAGAAAAACTCACTTTTTCTCCAAATAAATATATTGGAATACTGTGTAAACGAAATAAACTCGAGCCAAAAAAGTGTTTAAAACGGAGTATACCCAAACGGTTACAAACGCAATGACGCCCATATTACATTAGAGCTCTGTGCGCAACGACGTTCTCAAAAGTTGCAGAAAACTCGCAGTCTACTTATTTTTTAGTAAGGAAACGAGCCCAATAAGTTTACTAAAATACCTTTTCTACTTCAAGTTCGCCACTAACTTCAAAGCATAATAATGAACAGTTTTCTAACCGCTGTACTGATGCGAATGGTTCAGTAGAATGGGCTGGCTCGTTTAACGCCCGCTTTTTTTTCCTTCTTTGGCGTTTACGGTGCACACGCATACTTAAATTATTATTCCTGTCTTTTGAAGATTCTTGAGCAGGGTAGGACACAAATCTGTTGAATTAACCGGTTTATGTGTGCACCGAGCGCTGCTGCATGAGTAGGAAGCATGCACGAAAGAGTGCGGCGCGTCGTCTGCTAACGCTGTCCCTTGGACCCCTCGAGAGGGCGCTCGAGTAGTTGTCGCTACCTTTAAAAAAATGGAGGAGCCTTACTCCCATTGAGAGGGCCACACGAAGGGGACGAATATTCTGCGGATTACCAGCAGCTTCTTTATCGCACAACGCTAGACTTGGAGGACGTAGGTAAGGTTTTAAAATGAAGTTACAGGCTTATGCCCTAGAAACGCACATTTCCTGGCCCAATAAATCCAGTGTTTGTCGTTTTATTGATAGTAGTTGTGAATTCTGGTAGGCTTTTAATGTTCCGGGTCTGATACACAGGAATTCGTAGGTGCCAAGTATCTCACCAGTACAAGCTAATGCCGCCAAAGCTGACTTCACGCCGCACCCCGACGACCCAACGTAAAATCAATGGATGCATCAAAATTACGAGCAGCATCAGATACACCACAGTGGGAGCGGCGGAACCGCGCAGTGACACTGTCGCTTACTTTGCCATGCCCAAAATGCCGCAGATCGTCAGCCCAACCTTAACTAACGAATTTCAAGTCTTGCCACCATAATAAAGGTTTGAAGCGGGCGGCATCATAATGACCATCCAATGGAGTCTTAAAGAAGGAACGCCAGCGGCTTCTAAGAGGAAGCATATAAATATTTCACCGCTTCAAGACAATATCAGCGGGAGCGGCAGCATCGCGCTGACCAAGTCGATTCAACGCGTATCACTTGCCTCGCAGTTGATACCGTTGATCGTGAGCCCTGCTTTGTCAGGAACAACTTCGTTTTGCCGGTATCATTATTTGAAACCGGTAAGGCTCTAGTGGCCATCCCAGGGAATCTTATAAACACTTGTCAGAGGCCGGTGGTAGCGGTTACAGTATTTAATACATTCTTCGAACCTGTATCGTTAGTACTGACTTTGACGTGAGAATTTTGTAGCTTTTTATAAGATGCTGCTTAATCAAGGCTTCAGTTTGATAATAATAGCATAAATTACAGGCGAGCTTATGTTCTTCTATGGTCCAGGAAGGCGTTCACAAAGTAAAAAAAAAAAGAACAAAAGTAAAATGACGAACATACTGGATTACAGATTTCCCCAAAATTGAGCATAACTCCAGCTTGACCTATGACTTAGCGTCTAACAGCAGAGGCTTGTATTGACCGCAATTCTACAGCCTTCTACATCGGCTGTAAGAGAAAGGCACCAATCTCTCATATTGGCGACCTAAACCTTCTTGAGGACGATATAGTAACGCTTATATAAAATCAACAAGAAATCAACAAAACGCGTTCAGGTACATTGGATACAAGAAGACGGTAATAACATAAATCATAAAAAAAACATACGCTTACACACCAAGCCCCTAACACGAGTGCCTCACCCACAAGCCTCCCATTTGATCCTCGCCCCGCTTTCCCAATCTTGGCACCTGTTGTAAGGAAGAGTACATGTGCCATTATTCTCCCGTGCACTTACCCCCTCCCTGATAACCTAACGAGACTGGAGGAGGTGTCCCTTACAAGGATTACGGCTGGGGCGGCCCTTACTGCGTCGGTGACGTGCCGATGGGGCTAACTCCGAACACATGCCCTAAGTGTCCAAGGCCAGCTGCCGAGGTGGATCTTCGCCACCTTTTATGGGCATGCCCAGCAATGCAGCCGTCAAGAATAAGACGACCACAAGAAGTTGGACTGTCGGCTACAAAGGAGGAATACTTACACTTGGGGCTATTGAACGATATTATGAGTCGGAGCTCTCTCCGGTTGCTGGAAGAAAATAACCTGCATGACTTCCTTTAAGTTAAAAGACAGCCTCATTCTATACTACACGGCAAGCCTTCGAATAAAACAAAACAAAAATTCGCCCTATTGAGACGCGCATCTTTCTCTCCTTTCTTTTTTTTTTTTTTTTTTTTTTTTTTTTATGTCGTCTCTATTTTCCTTTCTGTCCGCACGAGGCAGCGGAGGAGGCTCAACTACAGAGCCAGTAGCAGGCCGTGCATTTTCTTTCCTTCTTCCTGCAGTCTCAACAACAACAAAATCAACTCTACATGGGAAAAATGTCATACTGTCGGCCTAAAATTGTTTCAAACAGACAAGGGAATAAATAAATAATGACACCACACCGTACAATTAAAACACATCAAGGCTTCAATACGGTAAATAGTCACAGCAAATGACAAAATATGGAGACAGATTCAGACGTTACTAATTAGGCATTTCGAAAATTTTCGTTTTTTTTTTTTTAAAAATAACTTCCACTCCACGATAATTTGCCGGAAGTAGGAATACATATATTGGTTTGTTTGAGAGAAGCAGGGTGCCAAGATGTAATTATTATTACGTTTTTTCAACTTACTGACTGTGTGACGTAAGTGTCTGGGGCGGCCCCCAATTTTCCGTAAGAAGTGAAAGGAGAAAGATGAATCGTGAAATTTGGTTCTTATTAGCAGGGGTTGCATTTGACAGGCTATCATTATAGCGCAGATGGAGAGTCAGTATCTCGGTATTTGTTGTATGTAAAACAAACTGCACTTCTCTGTACTTTTTCCAGTTCTGAAATGTCTTTCCTGGTGCGCGGATCCAAGACGATACCTGCGTATTCGAGTTTCGGGCTAGTGAATGATGTATAAGCAGATTTCTTAGATTTCTGATGTATAATCGATTGGAGGACTATATTTCGTTTAGCATATGATGTGAAATACTTGATGTGATCAGTCTATCTAAGCTGGGAGTTAATTATAATAGCCAGATATTCGTGAATTGTAAAGACAGAAATAGGATTCCTATTAAGGAAGTACTTAAGCATCAGGTTTTGTTTTATTGTTATGCGCATCTAAATACTTTTTTCACATTAATCACCATCCCCAAATTTTCACATCAGTTGATACTCATTTTACACCAGTTATAGGCAGTATTTAACAATGATTGATTAACGGGTGAGTGAATCGGGGTATAAAGCATGCGGCCATCCGCGACCGCATGGCAGATATTATATCATTAACATAACTAAGAACAGTAAGGAGCCAAGTATACACTTCATTGAAGAGCGCCTGAGGTGAGCAAAGATCTGACTAACAGGCGCCACCTGTCTCCCCAAATTACGTACGGTTTTTCAAATAGGCAGATTTTCAGTGAATTAGGTTGCATGCTTGAAAAGTAATTTATTGTACAGAACCTTGTCAAATGCTTTTGTTAAAATTGAGAAACGCTGAGCCTACTTGATCTGAGTTATCGAAAGTGGTGCTAAAAGTACAATAGCTGTAACTAATTCTGGGATAGCAGAAAATCATTTTCTGAAACCACGTTGGCAGGTGATTGAAGCTGCGTTCGTGTTCAATATCTGAAAAATGTGATTAGCAATGTGATTAGCAATATTATGCTCAAGCACCCTATATTAAGCGGATCTAAGGAAAATGGGACGATAGTTCTTCACACGCAATCCGCCTCTTTCCTTAGACAAGAACAACATTGGCTGCAAGCCGGTCGGGAGGCAGCGGAAAAGATAGGAATGACATAAGAAAAATTCTGGCCAAGAAATGTGCTGGAGACTATGCATAGCGGCGGAAGAATGTCTTTGGGACATTTTCAGGGCTAGCAGATTATCTGAGGTTAGTTTTAGCAACATTTGAATCAAACCATCATAGGACGCAAGTCCACTAAAACGTCTTTCTGGGCAATTTGGCGCATATTGTACACTAAAATATTATAGCCCAAGAAAAAGACAGCCACACACAGACTACACACAACACGAGCGCTTGTGTTGTCCGTCGTCCCCCTGTTTGTGTGTGGATGTCTTTTTCTCGAGCTATAACGTTTTAGTGCGCAATACGACCTAATGATTTCATTATACGCCGATAAAGTACTCATGATCACCATAATTAGAAAACACGGAATGAAAGTAATTGTTAAAAATTTCAGCAATATAGTTTCATAACACGGTGTTTTGGGCTAGTTGGTTGCTATCCACAATTAAAAAATTCGCAGAACAGAAGAGACGCAGACACAAGCGTATACGGAATAAACAAGACAGCAGTAGCAGCTGTCCTGTCACCGTAAATAGTTTAATTTTATGTGACAATATTACCCTTGGTAGGAATCAGACCAATAGAAGCTGTTTTAACGCAGAAGCGAGACTTCACGGCTGACGACAGCTGTTGCATTAAAAAGGGCGCGTATTTTTATTCGTTGAAGCTGACAGAAACGCCGATGCTTCTGTGGTTTTCCCATGGCATACAGCGAAATTCTATTGCAGTTTCTGTTCGGCTTCGCGTTCGAGTGTTCCGATCATAAGTATTGGCACCACATGGTGTTTAGAATCCTTTCTGTCTACAGAACGATGCTTGTCATTAGGCCCATGAGCGGCGGAATCATAAAAGACATTAAGAAACAGAGCAAATTTACCTCTCGTACATTTTCTTAATGGGGATAGATTCATGTCTATCCCGTATTAACGTACTGAAAAACGCAGTAGCTGCGAGAGGTTAAGCTTCAAAGTGAGTGGCTATGTTTCGAAACACTCTCTTTGCGTTGAGCTAAACTCGAAAAATAGTGCACGGTAAAGTCGGCCGGAAAATCTCGCTTGATAATCATAACTGCGATTCGCACACAAACATTATGAAAGAACAGCTATGTTGTGTCCCGTTCTGTGCGCGAATTTCAATTATGCTGAAGAGCCAACTAGCCCAACTTCAAGCTTTGATGTCACTCGAGCATGCGCACATTTACCGTACGCTGTGCTATAAGTGTTTCCTTCTTTCAACTGTACGAGAAACGCTATCGTGAATACCAGTCGTACGCACCTCTGACTGCCACGTATTTTTGGTCTTCCCTCAGAGCTGGTCCTTGTACGCATTGTTCATACAACTAGGTGCCCCTGTATCATAATTTGGAGGTACATTTTTACAGTCTTACTCGCCACTTCTACAGAGAAGACAATGCTAACGTACTGCACCGATGCGCTGCCGGCCATTATTAATGCGAAAGCAGTACTTCGCTATGTTCACAGATTTCTGACCGCAGACCGCGGCAGCAAAATCGTTTCCGCAGCAGTTGTGCGTAATTGAGAAGTGGTAGAGCATAATGGGTGGTGTCAGTAGATAGACGGTGACGTAATGCTGTTGCCAATAAAATAATTAGGCCGATAAGTTAATTAGGTAAGTAATTATAGGCAAAAATGTAAAACTTCATCGCAGCAGTTGTCAGTAATTGAAAAATGGTAGAGGTTAATGAGTGGTGTCCATCGATCATGTGTCCGAAAAATAATTAGACTAATAAGTTAATTAGGTAATTATTTAGAGCAAAAATGTTAAAGTAAAGGCAAAAATGGTTTCATTAGCCAATGGCTTGGCGCCACATTTGAATGTATGAAATACTAAAATAGTTAATAAATCAGTCAATTAAGGTGACGTCAAGGATGTGACATCACGCAACCTGAAGTCGAACCAAAAAAGGGCATAGGAAGGAATGGGCGCGTAATTTGAAAGTACCAAAGACTAAAGTAGTTAATTAAGGCAGTCAATTAGGGTAACGTCAAGAATGTGACGTCACGCGACCGGAAGTAGAGCCGTAAAAGGGCATAGGAAAGGATTGGCGCGCAATTTGAAAGTATCGAAGACTAAAATAGGTTAACAAGAAGTGAATTAATGTGACATCAAAGGTGTGACGTCACGCAAGAGGAAGTAGAGTCCAAGAAGGGCATAGGAAGGGATTGGCGCGCAATTTGAAAGTACCAAAGGCTAAAATGGGTAAACAAGAAGTGAATTAAGCAACTAGAAGCAACCAGAAGCAACCAACAGCAGCATCCGTGCTTTCGCATTATTTCAATGCAGTTTCTGCAGTGCCCTTTAGGTATTACATTAGATAAGAGGTGACGTTTGAGATGCATCATTCCACGGTGGAAAAAAGAGGAAAAATGGGTCCGGGTCAGAAAGCGTGGCTTTCGTCTGTGCTCCCATCAGGAGTAATGCACACTGAAGGGCTAATTGGTTCATACTAACTGAACGAGTAAAACTACTCGAAAAATACGGGACGTAAGAAACACACAGGCACAAACAAGGCGCTTTGTTTGTGCCTGTGTGTTTCTTACGTTCCGTCTTTTTCGCGCAGTTTTACTCGTTCCCATCAGGAGCCCTCCTGAAAGGTTCGTGAAAATCATTCAGATCATTGAGACCATTCAAAACTTACCAATGATGTGAGGCGGCTGCGTCATGGCTACGTCACGGCTTGCACGCACTGGATCAGCAGCGGCACCTGCGCGCGAAGACTGCAAATTATTGCCCGCACGGAGGCGCAAACTTCGTTTTCATAAAAACAGCCACGCGGCAGCAATGCGACACTTCATGGGGGAGCGTGAAGTTTCATATCTATTTCTTCATTCATTCTGAATAAAACTGTCATCAAACAACCGCTCAGTAATGTCTTTAACGCTGAAAACACACTGAAAATATTCGTTAAAGGGCTGGACTGTGTCTTTGTCGTCTTATCGGTGTACCATCCACTGTTATTGTTGCAAAATCAAATTTACGCCAGCCAGCTCGGCTCGTCGCGTATGCTCGTACGCCGTAGCCACAAATGGCGGGTGCAACGAAACCGTTGCAGGAGCTGCCAACGTGGGTCTCTCGTCTCACAAGGGACGGATACATATCAGTCTGCCAGGACTCTGTCATTCACGTTACCCCTATAGTCCACTAAGGCACGTTCATACGGCTTGGTTAAAGCGGGGCTTTATATGTGGGCTGATAGCCTATGCTAACGCGTCATACCTTTAAAGGCGGAGCTTAAGTGTCCCCCATAATTAGATGCAATAAACGCCTTTACCGCTACAAACTAAAACGCAAGTGAACATTGATGCGTTCAGTGGAACGCTGGTTAAACGGAACGCACTCCAACAGATGGCGCCGCCGTCGACGCCGCTGCCGTCGCTGTGTAAAACATGTGCGAGACGGGGGTCGTAGTAACCGGGGTGTATATATCTCCCAAGGCCAGCGTTGACACTGCGTTTGACGTTCTGGCTACAGGAATGCCTAGCCGAGCTGAAAAGGAGTTGGCTTGCGTGACGGGGGACTTTAATAAATACAAGAACTCCGCCTTCGTACAAGCTGCAGAAGAGCGGTTTCTACTCGAGTTGAGCCAGCACCAACCTCAAACACCCACACATTGGGGAAGCAGTTTAGACTTGGTTTTACACAGAGCGTCGGCAGATACAAAGCACGCCTTCAGCAGAGTGGAAACTAAGTCCCACTACTTCACTGATCATTGCAGCGTAATGATTGGTATAAAGGATAAAAGCCTAGTCGTTACCTGAACACTTTGTCTTGTCTATACAATCTAGCTAAACCAAACGCTTAACCACAGGGTACAATCCCAAGTGTAGCCATGCAGCCGTTGCTTTCGAAATTCTAGGGTTAACTAGAACTAAACCACAGGCAAGTTTTTGTGAAATTCTTTCCTTTTTGTTTAATGTGCTTCCAGGATTTTCAGGATCATTCTTAGGAGCGTTAAGCAGATAAGTTTTATAACCGTCATCTCTTGTTGTTCAACCTCATTTCCAACGTATCGTGGGCTAGATTTATTTGAATTCGCTTGTTTCTTCTTGAATGTTTCTGCCTCACATTTAATGTGGTTTGGTTTGTTTGATTTGTGGGGTCAGGTGGCATGTAATCTGGACTGTACACCTAAGGGCTTTCTTACTAGGTTACATTTGTCATGCATGCAGTAGAGCAGTAGAGGTATATATTTTTCAACGCTTTCAGAGGGAATATACAATGGTGTTGTTAAAATGAACAAGGTGGTTTTCCATGCAAACCATATTACAAACATTATAAGCATGAGGGTAATCTTTGTAACGAAGCGCTGAGGAATAGTTCCACGTAGTCTGCACAAGTGTAACGGTAATGATCATCATGCCTTGGTCTGACAGTCCCTCTTGCACACAAACAAAATATTTTGAAAAAATACCAGTGAAGAAAGACTAAATCGATAACTGAACTGCAAGTGCCTTGTACCCGTGATTTTATGTACCACGTGCATGAGGATATAACGTAACATAATACTGAAGGCAACGCTAATATGTTTGCTGAAGAACCCCCCCCACCCCCCCCCCCCCCCCCCCCATTTGTTATCTGGCACATGAATCTCGCCCATTATTACAATTTCTCTGTGCTGGTGCCTGGCTATTTCGTCCTGTAGTTTCTGGAAATACTTCGCAGGAGTATTCGGCGGTCTCAAATGGTATCATCGTGCTCAGCCTGACTATACCCACTGACGGGCGAAGGCCTCTCCCATATTTCTCCACTTAACCCGGTTCTGTGCTAGCTGCATCCACTTGACCCCTGCGAACTTCTTAACCTGATCCGCCCACCTAACTTTCTGCCGCCCCCTGCTACGCTGTCCTTCCTTTGGAATCCAGTTTATTGCCTTAAGCGACCATCGGTTATCCTTTCTTCTCGCTACATGTCCTGCGCATGCCCGTTTCTTCTTCTTGATTTCCGTTAGAATGTCAGTGACTTGAGTGAGGGATAAGAGTAGATGGAGAATACCTCAGTAATCTGCGATTTGCGGATGGAATTGCCTTGCTAAGTAACTCAGGGGATGAATTGCAAAGAATGATTGATGACCTAGACAGGAACACTAAAAAGGTAGGCTTGAAAATCAATATGCAGAAAACTAAGGTAATGTTCAATAGCCTAGGGAAGGAACAGCAGTTTACGTTAGGTAGCGAAGCACTTGAAGTAGTAGGCGAATATATCTATAATCAATATGCAGAAAACTAAGGCAATGTTCAATAGCCTAGGGAAGGAACAGCAGTTTACGTTAGGTAGCGAAGCACTTGAAGTAGTAGGCGAATATATCTATTTAGGACAGGTAGTAACCGCAGAT
>JAJIZL010025379.1:0-14511 GCA_023969395.1 Amblyomma maculatum
AAAAAAAAAAAAAAAAACCCGCTGCCTGTAATAGGCCTGCATTGACCCCTTTTCCAAAGTGCTTAAGTCATTGGCGTTTTAAGCATTTGGTAGGATGCGAGAGTTGGACTGTGAAAAAGGCTGACCGCCGAAGAATTGACGCGTTTGAATTGTGGTGCTGGCGAAGACTCTTGAGAGTTCCTTGGACTGCCAGAAGATCAAATCAGTCGATATTGTCGACCATAAACCCTGACTGCTCATTGGAGGGTCAAATTCTAAAGTTAAAACTCAGCTACTTTGGTCATCTGATGAGAAGAGAGGAGTCGCTGGAGAAAGATTTGATGTTGGGAAAGGTTGACGGTCGCCGGAGAAGGGGTAGGCAGCGAACGCGATGGTTAGATGGCATCCTCGAGGCACTGCAGATGAAGTTATGTGATGTTAGGAAGATAGTGAGAGACCGGAAAGCGTGGCGTGAAATGGTCCATAGGGTCACGAAGAGTCGGACACGACTGAACGACTGAACTGAACTGAACTGAACTGAGGACTTCAGGTCGTCCGCAAAGAGCCACGCCAGTTCATGGAGAAGAAAAATAATTGCATGCTTGCCGAGACTATACCTTTTTCAAAATGAGAATTGCTAATGGGTACGCATGGCAAGGAGTGATGCATACTGTGCCGGATCTGCATATGGCTAAAGCACAATTTGAGGCTAAAACGGCACAGCAATGGGCAGCTTCCCGCTGCTTCTTGTAGCCGGGAGACCCGGCTGGAAAGGACGCTTTTGCCCACCAAGCCGGTTTTCCCTGCGGCGCGTCCCCTTCGTCACGTGTCTCACTGACGTCACATTGTTTGCAAACAGGGAGAGGTCTATTAATTGCTAGTTGCTCTACCGAACTATATTTTGCTATGTCTCGTTTTGAAAGGTTTGAAATACTGCAGTAAGGCGCTCCTTGCAACTGCGGACTTTGAACATTTAAATTTTTTGTCGGAATGTGCGATATTGCAGCACGAGGATACCTGAGACCTCCGTGACGCTCTTGCGTTGCCAAATTCCTCGCCTCAGTCTTCACGTATACGTCGTTGTGGATTCACGCCGTGAAATGCTTTTGCTTCAGGCGATAACGTGGAAACTATAGACAATTACACCTTCTCCTGCCGCAACTATGCTCATCAGAAAAGAAATTATTTGGAAATTTCTCTTACTCGCTTAGGACTGCCGTTTACAATTCCTGTCTCTACTTTGGTATCACTGTCAAAGGGCATGCCCGAAATCTGGTGCGTGAGTTAACTCCATAGCTATAAAAAATTATAGAGGGCACTTTGTACCACCAAAGTGCGATGAGGCGAAAACCATTATAGCGCGGTGGATAGTAGCCCTCCACTACGGCACCTCTATCTCCCTCTCTTCTTTCACTCCCATCTTCCTACCTTCCTTTAATGCGTGGTGCATGTGTCCGCGGAGAATTGTGACAGATACTGCGCCTTTTCTATTCTGTGAATCAATTTCAAACGCCGCTGATGCCTGCTGTAATAACACATCCAAGATATCTCGGCCTGCTTCTGTTTGCTGTGCGGTGCGGCGTTCGAGGAAGCGGCAAATGAAAGACGCCGCTCGGACGCCTGGATCGGACGTTTGGCGGGGTCAGCATCGTATATGCATGTGTGCGTGTGTGTGTGTGAACAACATTTATTTCCACCAGAATGGTGGCCCCCTACTCCACGCCCCGGGCACGCAGGCCTAGGGGACGGGGGCCGGGACCTCCGCGATTAGAGGCAGGCAAAGAGGTCTTGGTTCCTTGCGGCCTCTTCCGCCAGGCGGATGGCTTGCTTCTGAAGAGATGGGTCCTCGCTCCGCAGAAGACCCAGGCTTCTCTACTAAGTATTTTTGTCTTAGCCCCTGGGGAGCTAGCGCATTTCCAAATTACGTGGTTGAGGGCCCCTCTCTTCCCACATTATTTGCATTTATCGTCCTGGCGCTCACCTTTCTGGACGTGATATGTTCAGACCGGGTGGATGTAATTCCCTGCCTGTAGACGCCGCCACGCGATCGCCCCTTTATTGTTCAGACGATTATTATCTGGTGGTGGCACCAGTTTTCACCTTTGTCTATAATTTTTGACTATTTCTGTGTAATTTAATAGACGTTCGTCCATATTCTGGCAATCAGGCGGTTCCACGGTTACCCGGAAGTAGAGACCTCGGGCTAACTCGTGTGCTGCCTCGTTACCAGGAACAGACGCGTGCGCTGGAGTCCACATTAAGCTGACTTTTCTAGTAAGCTGTTTTCCGATCAGGATTCGCACCGATTCTGGTGCGATCCTGCCCTTTGCGTAATTGTAGGTGACTGTTTTGTTGTCACTAATTATGAATGTTTGCTTCCGTTCCTACGCAAGCGAGCGCTATCGCAACTTCAGCTGTTTCTTAGTTGCTGCTTCTGATAGTGGCTGCCGATACTGGGGCGCCTCGGCCGTCGACGACCGGGGCTACCGCTGCGACCGCCGCACCCGACTTCCCACTCGCCGCATCAACGTATGCAACTGCGTTGCTGCCCAGTGGCTCGAAGCGCTTCTTGAGTGCTTCTGCTCTCTTTTGCCTCCTTTCCTCGTTGTATATGGGGTGCATGTGTCGAGGAAGAGGGAAGATGGTTAGCTTATTTCGGTATATCTGTGGGATGCTCGACTTTTGTTGCATAATCGCCTGGTGACGTCATGACCTGTCGTGACGGTACATCGCGCGCCCCTTGTCAAACACAACCAGCATTTCAGTGAACTCATCAAGTTCACCGGCGTTCTATAATTCGTTTTCAAGAAAGTAGTAGTAACTGGTTTTATTATTATTATTATAAAATAAAATAAAAATAGTAAAGGAAGGAAATGAGCTGAAGCACTTGAACTGGGGCGGCGGAAATTGTATTATACTCCTTTACCTTTTAACCTAAACTGTCATTTCTCCCTGTCGCTCACCCCTTTGCAAGAAAGGAAAGGCGCAGTATCTGTCACCCGCTGAATCCCGCTATCGTCCTCATGGTAGACGAGGGGAACGATGAAAAGTGCTTCACGATAGCTCTTTCACGCAGCAGGAGGTAGAAATGGCAATTGATCAGTTACCTCTCTCAAAAACGCCTGGTCCTGATGGCATTTCCTCTGAATTTTACAAAGCTTTTAAGGCTGTTCTTGCTCTTATCCTGCTAGATGTCTTCGTGATGAGTTTTGATCTAGAAGCCCTTCCCGAGACTTAAAAAATGCCACACAGTCCTAATTCCAAAGAGCACAGATGAAGAAAAATTACGCTCAGTGGAAGGTTATAGACCAATTACACTGGCAAATGTGGATTACAAGATTTTCGCCAAAATCTTATCAAATCGCCTACAGTTCACTATGTCGGTTCTCATTGGCCTTCACCAGACGTGCGGCTTGAGGGGATGTGCCATTCTAAGTAATGTACATATTGCGCACACAATCCTCGAATTGTGCTCCTGCTCTCACGAGTATGTTGCTTTACTTCAGGTCGACCTCACAAAAGCATTTGATCGAGTTAGTCATTCATTCCTGTTTTCTCTTCTGGAGCGAGCGAATGTTGGTTCTGTAGTACTGAAAGGGGTGCAACTTTGCTATAGGAATTGTTCGACTCGCCTGATTGTAAATGGCCACCAATCAAGCCCCATACCAATCAACTCTTCTATGAAGCAAGGCTGTCCGATGTCTCCGCTGCTTTTTGCTCTTTACTTGGAGCCACTTTGGCTGAGTGTTTTACATAACAATAGTATCCATGGCTTCCCTCTTCTTGGAATTGAGGTTAAAGTGCTTGCATATGCGGATGATCTTGCGTTTTTCTGCACTGACTAAGCATAGAAAAAGTTATATCCAGCATAGAACAATTTGGCATTATTTCTGGTGCTCAGATAAATCACTTCAAGAGTTCCGGCCTTTGGCTTGGTTGTGGGGCTCAATACCGCCCCTATATGCAGGAGTTCAATGGTCATGTGTGCCCCCTAAATATCTGGGCGTTCTACTGCATGCATTTAAGTCAAGTGCAAATTACTGGAAAGAGCGAGTTCCAGCCGTCCAGCGTTATGATAATACATTTTTCCCCTATCGGCTCTCAATCTTCGGTAGGGCTCAGGCCTGCAACGTTTTTGGCGACAAAAATTTATTACGTGCTTCAGGCCCTCCACTGTGCTAGACATTACATCCAGCGTTTTCACCGAATATTTGCGACTTTTATTTGGTCATCAAATTTTGAACCGATTCGACGTGATAAACTATTCAGACCTGTTTGTGCAGGGGGGCTCGCTTAGTTCGTGATTGTTCACATCCGATTATTAGAGCATTCCTACAAGTTAATTTCATGAATCTGCTTCCCGACTTAGTGGTTTCTTCAAATTTTACTGATCGCCCACAGTTACTAGGATTTATGCAGGAAGTTTATGGATCAGTGAGGGTTTTGACAGTACGATTCTGGAATGAGTACTTATATTCTGTTTCGTGCAAGGTACTATACAAGAAATTGATAGCAATGCTTTTTCCGCCACCACTGTATCGTTCTTTATACTTTTGTCGTAGGGGTCATGATGTGTTAAAGAGGGTGCGTAAAATGCAGATTTCTCCTTGCACAAAAACATTTTTTTTTTAAATTACATACCGAAGCTCTACCTGTTAACACACAGCTCCATAGGAAAAATATTTTTGTATCGTCTGTAAACTGCCGTCTGTGTGATGTGCCTGAAACAATTGAGCACTGTTTCATCAATTGCAAAGACGCCATTCTCTTCTGGGACGTGCTGCAAAGAACTCTAAAGCAAGACTTTGTTCTAAATTCATACAGTGTGCACAATCTGATTACGAACCATATGACATGTTTTTCCTTATTGGACTTCATAGCTTGTAGAAGACACGCATGTTGGATCGCAACGTTGAACCTGTTCCACCTAGATTCCATTTTAGCAGAATGATGCTGCAACTGAAGGACATTTATGATGAAAATGACTTTCAACCTGATTGGTTTCCGCTGGTGACACAGTGTTTATCTTTGCCTGCTTTTTAATTGTGTTTTCTGTTGCGCAGCTCAACAACGGCCGAGTGCTTTGTAAATAGTCTGTGTACTTAACCTTTTCTGTACATAACTACGTGTAATAAATACCATGTTATAAAATCCGGGCCGTGGCGCAGTGGTAAAGCGCCTCGCGGGGGACCCAAGGGATGGTGGTTCGATTCACGGTGGAGACAAGGTTTATTAATTTATTTTTAACTCTCGCTCTCGAAAGCATGACCCCTCTGCTGACAACGATGAGGCATTCAAGGCTCTCGCCTTAAAACATAAAACAGGTTACGCTGACATTGTACGGGAAACATCGCCTAACGGAAAAGCTGACTGCTCAAGTGTAGTGCGCTGAGTGTGTTTAGTTTACCGCGCTCAGAACAAGGCGAATTCTTTTTGCGGCCAATTTCAGAGAATCGGGTAGTGTAGCACTGTGCATATGACGCTAAAATATTTCCTGAAGCCGAGGAAAGTATAAGTGTTGTGTTGGAACAGGCAAGACGCAGCAGCCGAGCAGTCGCCGGGACTCCGGAAATGCGTGCTTATATGTACAAGGTTCAGTTTGTGGGGTTTAACGTCCCAAACAGTAGTGGAGCGTTCTGGAAATTTCGACCACCAGGGACTGATTAACGTGCACTGACATCGTATACAGCACACGGACGCGTTGGTTTTTCGCCCCCATCGAAAAGCAGCCGACGAGGCTGGGATTCGATCCCGCATCCTTGGGAACAATTGTCGAGCGCCGTAACCACTGCGCCACCCCGGCGGGGTCAAACACTGCTAGGAGGATTCTGATGTGTGTGATGTTGATAAATGGTAAATTAGTAGTGTAATATGACTTTTACAATGCCAACAAATTTCGCTTTGTGAGAGCAGTTCTACACGCTTGACAAAATTTAGGACGATCAGCCATTAATTTTAAATAACTTTAAAGTTCAAGCTACGAATCAGTGGCTGCGAAGACGTCGTAAAAACACTGAGCATGGGCGCTGTCTTGTTCTAGTAAGGAATTTTGAGGCTGATTATTTATTTAACACTAATCATTACCATTGACTCAATCTTATGCGAAGGAAAACATTAGGGCTACTTGGAAAAAAGGTGCTGGATATAAAATTGTCCCGAAAGGCTATGGAATTCATGTTATCATGCTACTATAATGATGTATTTATTCCCGAACTAAAGACCGATACTTAGGCCCATATGAAGCTATTTTACTCCCCTTGGCAGGAACGAGTTTGTTCGGGAGACAGTAGCAGCATTTAGACGAAAAGGGATTTTCGGTGAAGTACATTGATCTGAATGTATTATGTAATATTTAACAATTACGTCATGAGAATGTTTCTCAAATGTTCGGGCATTTCTCTAAAGCAAAATTTGCTTACTGTTCCTGTTACTGGGCTACCTATTTTAGGCATTATGGGGCTTGCCCTGCATCCCCATGTCGTGCGGTATAGTGTAGCAGTGTCTCCGCACCAGACACATTCGCTTTTGTATTGTGTGGCCATATCTTGTGGTACAGGGCTCTGTTTGGATATGTGTTTGTTTGTAGGTGCCTAAGTGTAGTGGCTTGTTCTCGGCTTAGTGCGTCATGTGGAAGTGCATACTTTCTACGGCTCTCCCTACACGCTTGTATTGTTTCCCTGTATGTTTCTGGTGTTGTGAAAGGCTCTACCGATGGCTCCGCCGCCCGGCTAGTGAAACCTCGGACGACGGCATCTACTCTAATGTTACCCTCCATCCCAGCGTCAGAGACCCAAACAATCGTGTGTTGCCTACTTGGGTCTGTTCCTTCTGGCCGGCCGTCTAGGAACTTGCCTAAAATAGATAGCCCTAGTCCTGAGCAGTGGGAGGACCTACTAGCCGACTCGGACACACAGCATCAGTTCATGCTGGTGCAACGGGCCAGAGCCGCTGCTGAAGCCGTCTACTGCCGATTACTGCCGGACTGCCGACTACTGCTCTTTCCTAACCCACTACACTTAACCCCAATTTTCTCCAATAAAGTTTATCAATCAATTAAATGATCCTGTTACGGATGCTCGGAAGCCTTCAACAGCAAAAACAAAATGCTTATGGGTTTAATGCACCATAGGGACATCGGCTATGACGGATAATGTAGCAGCGGTCTTCGGTGTAGTGTAGTTGATCAATTAACGTGCAGTCAAATCCCACAGCAGAGGAGCGCCTTGCGAAATGGACGCGACTGAACCGCCTTCCTCGAACTCAGCAGTCGAGCTCCCTACCATTGAGACACCGCAAGAGAGTTTTATCAGGAGAGAGAGAGAGAAAAAAAAGTAAAGAATAAAGTACTCAAACAACTCGATCGTGCATGCAGAAGACACACAGTGGTCTGTTCAAACTGCATTCTGCTATGAGCAGTCTGCGGTCACATGCTTCAGTAGCTGTGGTATCCCGAAAAGAAACGGTGTACGCAATTTCTGAGCGTTTGGATTAAGTTGTATAAAGGAGGCTATGGGTAGAACGAAAGGAAGAAGATGGTTCGCACGGTATGAAAAAGAACTGAACAACGGTAAATAGGAACATGCCCAGACGAAGACAAGTCCACTTGTCGAAACGTTGGCTCATCTGCGAACTGAGGCGTGCCCCATTTACCCTGTTCAGTTCTTTTTCATAAAGGAGGCTATGGTTGTATTGACGGCAGCAACGTGTGTTTTGACACGGCGCTTGACGATAGAATTGCTTCGAGACGCCGCGCGTCAAAGAATTTCAAGCGCCGAAGACCGACTGATGATGTTTTTGTACAAGGTGTCCAAGCTAACATTATCGAATGGTTAAAAAATGAAACATTTGAGGTAGGCCAGAGAAACCAATTGCCATTTAGTGCACCGCAGGGAATTTTTTGTCTTTCAATTGAGTAATTAATAATTAAGATATTTTTTAATTCACTAACTATTGCCTTTAGACAATAAATTGGTTAGCAAAGTTGGAGAAGACCTTCTGAAACCCCTCATTCCATTTCTTTCCGATACAGAAAACCTCACGTGTATCATTTTTTCAAGCTCTAAAGAAATTGCCCGCGAAATAAAATTTAAAAAAATATATATATCACGTGACACCCAACCTGGCCACTTGGCCTTGGCTTCACGACCGCATTGCCGCGGCAGGCCGATATAGGGAGTCGGCGCACGTGACGGTGCAAGTCGCAGCGAGCTCACTGGCTGCAACGATCTCCAACATAGCCTACCGTTGGGACTGAGCTTGCTGAGCTGTTAAGTGAAGGGACTCACACCACCGCAATGGCTGCAACAATCTCCAACATAGCCTACCGCTGGGTCTGGGCTGTCAAGTGAAGGCCGCTGCTAATTTTGTTCACTCACTATACCAGTTGGAAAAATTACAACAGTAAATAGTCACCACCACTCACGCAGCTACAGCTAGAGAGCAGCGAAAGAACTCGATTTGGCTGCACTTTCGGTGCTTTCGGCACTAGTTCTCAAAAGTGCCGTGCTAGTGCAGCTCCAGTTCTTGCGGTGCGAGTGCAGCGCGACACTAGCGCTCTTCGTGGCGCGACCAAATCGAGTGCACAAGTGCAGCAGTGCAAGCCTTCTCGTCTGCTGGGCCTGAGTCGAACGCCGGCGCGGTGCCACTCTCCTTTGTTTGCATCGGATTTTGCGTTTGCGACTTGCGTGGTTCGTGGATGAACGTGGGTGACGTTGTTCAGTTAGCCATGGAAATTGTGCAGGACGACGAGTTCGACGCCGACTTCGAAGCTGCATTTGCCCTCGCGGCGTGCAAGCTTCTGCGTGTGGACCGCAACTTCATCAGTGTTTTTTTCGAAAACATTACTTCGAGGTACTTCGACTTCGAGTTCAAAAAACTCTTTAGGTTGCCCAGAGAGACTTTTGACGCTGTGTGCGAACGCTTCAGGCGCTCTTCCTCATATCCTAAGGCTGTGAGCGGACGACGACAAATTTCTGCCGAAGAGACCATCTTGATCGCTCTCAGCTAGCTAGCTATCTTGGGAGCCAGACTAGCATGAACTCCGTGGCAGATCGATTTGACGTTACAGAGTCGTCTGTTGTGCTGTCTCGGAGAGTGCTGGACTTCCTTTTCGAAATCAGCGACGATGTGATCGCTTGGCCAGATGATGCTGAGATGGCCCGTAGCAAGGCGTTTCCTGGCTAAGAGTGGCGGGAAAGGTCCTCATAACACTGTCGGCTGTATTGATGGGAGCCATGTGGAAATCTGCAAACCTGAAGAATCCACTGCTTCCTATATCAATAGGAAAAAGTGGCCATCGATCATTCTGCAGGGAATCTGCAACGAGAACAACAAATTCCTTGATGTGTTCATAGGGTTTCCGGGCTCTACGCACGACGCCCGCGTGCTGAAGGAAAGCCCCTTCTTCTCAGAGGCCGCCGGCAAATGTGGAGATGAATATATACTACCTGCATATGTCTGAATACCCACATTTTCCGTGGCTGCTGACGCCCTACAGAGATAACGGAGCAAGCTTTCCACCATGGAAGAAGTATAACAAAATAGCCAGCAGAGGGTAGAACATGTTCGGGCTTGTGAAACAGTGCTTCAGGCGGCTCTATTTAGTCGATGCAAAAACCATCCTCCAGTGCTGCAGGATTGTGCTGGGCGCCTGCGTGCTGCACAATTAGTGCAATGCGGAAAGTGATTTCATGGCCGAATTTGTCGATTTTCATCTCGACGACGTGGGCAACGACAATGAAGATGTCGGGATAATTTCGCCAGCGTGCTGCGAGAGCCGAAGCCTAGTTGCGCAATGAAGCAGTAGGCATAGTAGAGTGTTGTTTACGCCTTCTCTTTATTGTCGCGAACGGCAGCTATTAGCTCCCGCAGCAGGGCCATTCTGTCTTGGCGGCGTCTCTTCCTTGCAGTCTCTGCGTCTCTCGATCATTATCTGAAGCAAAGACTCCACTAGAGTGTCCTTGCGGCGGCGCCTTCTGCTGACGCTTGGCAGTGGCTGAGGATCAGCAGGCTCCCCCTGCATGTCTTCTTCACTGAAAATTTCATTAGAATGAGCTTTTGTTATGCTATAGCCAATAAAAGCAACTCACCCTGAGCCAGCGTCCTCTTGTTCCGGAGCTTGCTGACTTACGACTTTTCCCTGCGCCAGCAGCACATTCGGAGTGATGTGGTGCTGCTTTTCAAGCACCTCCGACAGCTCGCTGGAAAGCTTAACCCAGGTGTTACAAGTTATAAAAGCTACAGGCGAAGAAGACATTGAATGCTACTTACTTCTCATAATCACAGTTCGCTCTCGAGTGCCCCGATGAATTGTTTTTTATTTTTGTTTTCTTATATCGTCGCTCTAGCGACTTCCACTTATTTTCCACTTGCAGATAAGTCAGATTGCCCCTAAACTCCGCATTAATTAGTGCGGCAAGTTTGGCCCACATCACCTTCTTTGTTCTGTATGGGTTGGAGCAGAGTATAAACAATACAGTTTCCGTAGCTTGGGTAATGCACGTGCACATGCATGTAAGGGCGCAAGCAATTTAAGGTGCAACACCGATGTTTGGGCCCGCTGGTATTAATCAGTCTCGTAAAACGCTAGCAGCACGTCAAAAAAAAAAAAAATTAAAAATAATAAAAAAAAAAAACGTAGAACGCAGTCCTAGCTGTCGTGTGTGTTTCTTCGTCCCCCTTCCCCCGCTCTTTTTTTGTGCTGCGAATGTTTTACAAGTTAAGGTAATTTAGTTTTCTTGGTTAAAATAAATTTATGGCCTAGTTTAACATGCGCTAGCTATGCAAATAAGTTTTTGTTCAGCGTTCACTACAGAAGCTTACCTGAAGCTGGACCTTTTCCCCACAAGCTCATTTAATTCTTTATACTGTGAAATTAAATAAAGCGTTTTGCGCTTCTCCCACACTTCCCGCTCATTATCGGGCGGCAACTGTGCGTTGGCGCTTGCCTCAGGGCCTCAGGGTCTGCAGCTTCTTCGGATGACCGCCTTCCGCAGCCTCTATTACTTAGCTGCCGTTGTAATCCTCCGCGAAGACGACGCTTACGCTTACGCGAATACCGTCTATGTAGAAAACAAAAGTTAAATGGATCCGCAAGTGATTACACGGGCCGCATGCCTGCGCTGTCAATCAGCAAAACACGTGTCACTCACCTTCCGTCTCATACAGCAACCCTCCTTGCTCTCCGATGGCGTGGAAGCCGATGTCATCAAACACGGGGAAAACCTCCCGCTGTTCACCATTTACCGGCACGCGCATGTCGTCTGCTGCAGAACTCGTGCACTACGTGAACTGGCTACGGCGCGGGTGCAATCGTGCAGAGAACTCGTGCACTAAAAGGCCTGCACGATGCCAAATCAAGTGTGACGGTGCTAGTGGTGCGCCCTGCACGCGCCAAATCGAGCACCAAAGTGCAGCACTTGTGATCTCGTGCAGAAAGTGCAGCCAAATCGAGGAGACCGCATATTCAACTACAGTGCATTCTCATCCAGCTCAATGAGGAGAGCAGCGTCAACTTTTCCGGGACTCTTTTTGTCACGTGACATTGTCCCGGCACAGCATTCCTCGATGCGGTTGAGTTTGAAACACCGTGGTGCATTGACAACGTTGCTAATATTTTGCTTTATATACCATCTGCATCAAGTCTCAAGCGTGAGCACTTTACTGACCTGCGTGGAAAATTGGCGCAAATCAGTCGCTCTGATGATTGATTGCTTCTTCGTGATGATCGACGAATATAATACCATAATAACACTCAGCTTCCTTGCGCTACCAAGGATCACCTTCTCGGTTTCTCGTCCACTGTTTTTGATCTTAACACTAGGTTATTTCCCAACCTACCAATCAAGCCAGCCTGAACGCGAGAGCACATGCCCGAACGACTCGAAGGTGCCAAAGGGCTGCTGAGCGAACTTTGCCGATGCCTAAGTTCGTTTGGTTTGGTCTGCGCATTCGGCGCCGCTCCCGTTATGCCCCCGTCCACAGTTGCTATAGCAACCTCTGACGTCAGTGCGTGTGGTTCGCGTCATGGGTTCGCGTCGTCTTCCCCTCATCCACTAACCGTCCTTTCTCCGCCTTCTGCTGCACGCTCGCAGCAAGCCGAAGCCCGCACATCCGTACGCGCAGTGCCGAGCCCTGCTCAAGCACGTTGTCTCGTGACCACCGCAGCAGATTAATTCCAGCATCTTCGCTCCCCATCTCTGGATTTAATGTAAAGTCTGCGGATATCCCGGTGGGATCGCAATGTTGATCTACGTCTAACCGTTGCAAGCCTTCAGTAAGTGAGTCTCGGAGCACCTTCGCGGATAATCTTGTGCATCTACCTCCAACGTATTGTGGCAGATTTTATCGCACAAAGGGGGCCTGCATAACATTTGTTGGTCATTAAGCCTACGGTAGAGATAACCTGTTCATTAAATATTGTAGCGCAATATTAATGCACCATGGCAGTGGCAATTGTTTGTGACTAATCGCTCCGGGAAATTACGTAAAGCATAGCGTATGTGACGTAGGTGCTAGCAGGGCTGCCAGCGCGCGCGGCGCAACGGTCAGCGGCACGGAACTGCGGCAGTGGACATTCGGCGTGTGCCGTTCAGCCGGCTTTCTCCTTTCTCTTGCAGGTTCACTCCTAGCATGGAGTCCAGTACATGTTTAGAGCTTGCGCTTGAGGGTGAACGCTTGTGCAAGGCAGGCGATTTCCACTCGGGTGTCGAGTATTTAAGCGCGGCGATCAACGTAGGAACGGATGATTCGAGAGTGCTTAGCGCCGTATACAGTCAGCTGGGAAATGCTTCTTTTTACCTTGGAGATTATAATAAAGCTCTTCAGTACCATCTGCTTGATCTCAATACAGCCAAGTAAGTGAAATGAAGGTTATTTTTATTTGCGCACTTGCGCTGATTACTAGTCAAGAGAAAAATACAGCATCAAGTTACCATGGTGTCGAATGTATCCCTTGCTTGCACAGATGTTTCAAAGACGCATTTGATAGTTTTCTGTGGTGGAATGCGCCCTTGATGCTAATTTGGAAATTTAAGTATAAATAAGTTCATTTGTTTTCTGCGTTTGATGTAGTTCCAGCGTAACTGCTTTATTTTGGGTTACGCAGACTGTTCTTGAATGCTGCAGATATTTCTTGCTCGTTTGGAACGTTTTTACTCCGTCTCCCTAGGGCGGCCGGCGACTTATTGGGGGAAGCAAAGGCGAGCGGAAATTTGGGCAACACTCTCAAAATGATGGGCAAGTTTGATGAAGCAGTCACAAATTGTGAAAGGCATCTAAGCATATCCAGGGAAAAAGGCGACAGAGTACGTTTTTCTGTTTCGTTTTTTGTTTCTAATGCTTGTTTCTTGCTTATTTGTTACGTTTGTGTTGCAGCACTAACTGTGATGTGTGATTTTATTCACCAAGCATCTATTTTCTGCAACTGCATTCTGGCACTTATGTTTTGCCAGTTTTCAGCTTGCATTATGTTTGTTCCGTTTTCTTTTCCTTTTGCACTTCTACAGCTTACGGTTGTTTTCTATAGCTTCAAGTTGGGGGAAATATAAGTGGACTGGATGCACGGCACTCTGTTACATGAAATATAAAATTATTTACTTCACATTTTTTTTTGCATTGAAACATATTATTTCTAGAAGTGCTTCACTTTGGATGGACTTTGAATGTGGCAGGATAAGATGAAACAAGGGACTGTGTGCAGAAAATCTACATATATACATACACGTATCCATATATATATGCATTGTAGCATTCTTTTTTCTTTAATGAAGAATGTTGCTGTTGGCCTCACATGCGCATTGCTATCTTATCAAAGTAGTAATTAGTTGGTTCTAGCTTCAGAGAAGCCAAGGTCTCTATTAATCCAGTGCATACGCATAAACGTGCAAAATATGTTAGCATGATTATCTCATGGCAGACCAATACCTGTAGTGCTTTGTAGCCACTTCATCCTGTGCATCAGCCAAGATAACTGGTGCCAAACCACTGTTTCAATAGTGGTTTGGCACCATTTCTTATGAGGTTATCTCTGTTTCCCTTTTACTTCTTAGCCACTACTAGTTGTGTATTGTTATTGTTGTAATCAGTGTTGGGGAGATAATGTGACTGTCAGGTAGGCAGTTTATTTGTGGTGTACGATGTTGTTTATTATTATGGAAATCTGAGTGGTTTGGCACCTTTCTCTGAATTTTTTCATTTTTCACCTTTCATGCAAATTACATGCACTGAGAGGCAATAGTCTGCAGCCCTTATTCTAACACTACTACCACTTGGCTTCAGTTCCTCACTGCAGTTGGTGTCAACAGGACTTCAAGGGAAGCTGTGTTTGGAGGCAGTGTGATGCCTCCAAATTATATGAAGCTCAGTTTTGAAGCAGTAATGTTTAGCTCTTTGTATTGACTAGTAACATGGTTGCTGCCTTAACATTCTTGCTTTAGTTATTTCATTTTTTTTTCCAAGTTGGGAAAGAGCTTTTTCTGGATATAGGTAAGAGGAAGGCTGAAAGGCCTTTTCTTTTTTTTTTTTTTTTTTTTT